>OZ023321.1:1401372-1541372 GCA_964007375.1 Ophion obscuratus
TGTAGAAAGAATTTTCATTGCATTTCAACGATGCAAACTTCCACATCGTAAATTCTACATTCAACAAGGAAAAAACAAGGAAAACCAAACGACAAGAAATAGCAAAATACACAAAATGGCAGTGCACATAAAAACGCAGAGATTAAAAAAAAATTATAAACTACCGATCTATCTTATTGATTGAGAAGGTTCAAATGAAATAAATTGAGCAAGAGGAGTTGATGTTAGGATTCAAGCTCAGAATTATAAAAATATGAATATTAATATGAAAATATAACATGAATATGTCTCCCGGTTCTTGGAGACTTGAGACATGCAGCACGTGCTGCTTTTTATCGATGCGGCAAGTGCGCCATGTGCACTGCATACCTATATTCACCCTTGACAGAGTACGCACACATAGGGGCTGTTAAATAGCAAAAGGTCTTGATCGGGACCATCCAAGAGCCGAAGCCACATTGATAAACTCTTCTTTTGCATATCGGCAAAACTACGTCCCACAGATATGAACTTGTAGTCAAGTAAAAGAGACGAAAACCCAGCACTTTATAGCGTAGAATATGAATTTTTGACCAAAGGTAGATGTTTGCATACTGAAAGTAATCCCAATAAACGTTGCCTCTCAACTCGCCCCAATCCTAAGAAATAGGAATTGAAAGCTTAAAAGTCGCCGTATCTCGATAACTAATAGCCCGATCAAAAAATCTTTCAAACAAAAGTTGTTTGGAATAATAAAATTCGTCTAAAGTTATCCGACGTCCAACCCCCTATCTTTGAAAATAGCGACACAAAAACGATTCGAAAATTCGGGGTTGACGCGTGCGCGAGCGGAGTAGACATCTCGCTGCGTCCTTGTTTCAAGGATAGGGGATTGGACGTCGGATAACTTTATACGCATTTTATTATTCCAAACAACTTTTGTTTGAAACATTTTTTCATCGGGCTATTAGTTATCGAGATACGGCGATTTTTAAGTTTTCAACCCTTATTTCTTAGGGTTGGGACGAGTTGAGGGGCAACATTTGATTGGGGTTACTTTCAGTATGCAGCCATCTACATTCAGTCAAAAATTCATATTCTACGCTCAAAAGGGGTGGGTTTTCGTCTCTTTTTCTGTACTATTGTACATCATTGTACATCATTGTACAAGTGCTCAGAAACATTTAGATCGTGTTTACACAAGCCCAAGGCGCCGTTGGCCGTTGCTCGAGGTTGTTTTTTAGTTGACTTTTTTCCAATTTTGCCTCTCACTCTTGAGCTGCGTGTCCGGCGAGTCCGTCTTCGTTGTTCCAACTTTATTCATCTGTTCCACCTCTCTCATTTGCTCGCTATCTCACTCAGCTATCTTGCGTACATTCGTGTATACAGCTCGTGGGATATACCTGGGTGCACACGTCCAGGACACACACACACACATACACTTACAAATGGACTCACGTAGGACGACACGGGGCAGGTAAAAAGGGCCTTACAGCTGTCCGACAGCTGCTCCCCTGCTCTGTCCTACATACATTCGTGATGAAGCATCTCTCACTTTTACGTTACAAACGCAAACGCACACGCGCACGTTTTAGTATTTGTTCCCATATCTGTTGACGAGGCCTCGCCACGCATACGTTTGTGTGTGTGCGTGTATTGAAGTATACGCCGTATTATCGGGGATTCGTGCGGAAAATGCATTTGATCGCGCGTATCCACGCACGTGCTTGAAGCGTAACTGGGTGCGCGAAACGTCCAGAGGGTTTCCTTAAAAAAAAAAAAGCATCGATGCAGCCATTGAACACGAGTAATAGGGCTCTCGAATTTTCGGTTAAAAAAACATCGGACTAAATAATAAATGGGCAATTTCGCTGCCCGTTGCTTATTTCTGGAAAAAAAATGTCAGACAGTGGAAAGCATCGATTTTCTTTTCAGCGTAGTTGCTGTTGGCGCATCACCTCGTCGCTTTTTACCCTCCGCCTGCACGTAAAGTATTTGCGTATTTGTAGAAATTTTCGCAGGGGACTAATTGGATTCCCATACCTTCAATTCCTTCTCCAGACTCCAAGACTCCAGACTCCAGACTCCAATTCCTTATGGGGATCCAATTGGTCATCGCATTGGATCCGTATACTAAAATGTCACACTCGGACATTGAATTCTAACAGAGACTTCCCACTGGAATCCAATGTACGAATCCAACTTGAATACCAAAAGATTGCCACATTATCGTACTGAATCCGATACAAATCTTGATGGATCCTTGCACCCTTGGTGAATTTTAAAAATCATTCATCTCATCTTGGAGAAGTATAAATCGCGTCAAAAAGAACATCTTGAAAATCGATTTGAATCACATCAGTGAATATATTCTGTAATTATCGTTTGTTTATTTTACTGCACTTTTAACGGCGGGGTAAAGTTAATTCGGCGAAAAAAGGCATGTTTTTAAGATTTTTTTTTGGCGTAACGAATAATGTTCGTTTATTGAAAAATTTACATATAATAAAGTAACATTTGAACAACATTCTCCTAAATTTGCATTGCAAAATATTCAAAATTGAGCGAGTGAAAATTAAACCCCGGAGGCGCCTCGAAAAAGAGTTGGTTTGCGGTGTGCACCATAACTCGCAACAGAATCATTTGAAACAAAAAAATCAAAATGCATTTGTTAAAGGAACTGTTTCTCGAGGTAATGACGGGAGGATTTTTTTTTTCGATTTTTCGATTTTTCGTAGCACTTGGGAGCCAAAAACCCGATTTTCGCTAAAAAAATCGGCTAATTTGTTGTTGAAAAATTAGTAATTATTAAAAAAAAAAACAAAAAAGCTCTCGACAATACCTGGTGAATTATGTGAAGAAGTACTGTGCAAAATTTCAAAGCGATTGGTCCAGTAGATTTTGAGTTATCGTGCACGCGGACTTCAAATATGACAAGTCTCAGAAAAACGCAGAAGAGAAGAGAACGGCATGGAGCAATAGACGCTCAAATACTCATAACTTCGTCAATTTTACTCCGATCGACTTGAAATTTTAACACAATATTCTTGATATATTATGCATTCATTTAAAAAATTAAAAAAAAAATGAAAAAAAAAATGTTTAATACTTTACCCCGCCCTTAAATAACATCATCACACACGTACACGCTAACGAAGCTTGCAGATTACGTTTCAAAACGTTGAGATTTTTCTCGTGACTTTTAACACGTTTCTCATTCGAACCTGGTAAGAATTGTCAAATGGCGTTGATCAGGGGACAGTGCACAATCCAATTGGATCCCAACGAGGGCTACGTGCGGTGTCCCTGAACAAATCCCTACAGAGATCTGCATCTCGGGACTCGCCAACGAATTTGTGCACGGAATAACAAAAGGACATTTTTTTTTACGAATCCAACCAATTCTGGTTGAGTGTTGCAAATAAAAAATGGTCAAACAACGTTAATCGGGAAATAGCGCGGGATCCACTTGGATTCCAATGTGGACTCTCCATATTCGAAGTTCCTATGAAATCCCTGCAGGGATGTGATAGCATCTGCGGACTCCCCAATAAATTTCTGCACTCCTTGGGGAAAAATGTTTCATCGAAGAGCCTATATCGGTGATGCGCCACGCGGGAAATCTTGAGGCAGATGAGAGATGGAAGGAAAACAAGGGGTGATTGGACGAGAAATTGACTACCGTTATGAAATTACCGGCGCGTTGTTTCATCATCTTGTACTTTTTGTCTATGCGCGCTTTTGCACATGTATACCTTTATATTTTCACCCTTGCGTTCTGCATTTGAGGGGTCCGAGGACAGTTATACGCGCTCTTTGTAAATTTGCGAATCCAACTGTTCGGGAAGAGAGAAAGAGACGGAGAGAATGAGCGTCGATCCTGTCTTTCGTACTCTCTTTTTATTGTCAATGAGACAGTCTAACCGTGAAGACTCGAGTGTCTCTCTGCTATTCGTATTGTTCAGATATATTGTTCGATATATATATATATATATATATATATATATATATATATATATATATATATATATATATATATATATATATATATATATACAGACACACAAAATGTGTATGTACGCATTGTAGAGTACAGAAGATGAGAATTTGTTCTGCGGGGCGTTGCGCTAACGGGCCCGATTAATCATTCGCGTCAGAAATTCACCCCTTTTGTGCGCTCCAACTTGAGCGCAGGCTTTGAGGGCCAAAAAAATCATTTGTCCTCGTATTACGTCGTCGGTGCGATTACTTCGACGAGTGAGGATTAAGTATCTGTAATTGCACTTCTCAACCCGAGAAGTTCGGATAATTGAGAGGACTCCAGTATTTTTTTCAATTCGATGCTCGCCTCCCACAGCCTGCTCTGTTAGGTGCATACATGTTCATGCAGAAAAATACATATTTCACGAAATTTAACCTCGAGATTAAAATTCTTAGCGAAATAAAACGTCAAACCACTAATTTGCTGGAAAAACATAAAATTGTTGATAAAAAACAATAATGAATCTTGCCAATGGTTGGTAGGCGTGATTAAGAATCACATTTTTATTCGGGAATATAATCAAGACTTTCGTGAAATCTAGAAAAAAAAGTATTCACACGTAATCTTAAATTTCTACGCTTAAAGGGAAATAAAACCACGAAAAAATTAATGGCTGATGTTATTGGTGAAAATTATTAATAAATAAAATTAATAAATAAAAATAAAATTAATTAATGGTGAAAATTATTAATAAAAAAAAAACAATAATGAATCTTACCAATGGTGGGTAGACGTGATTACGAATCACATTTTTCAATACGATCAAGGCTTTCGTAAATTCCGAAAAAAAAACGTTATTCCGTGTATAATTGAATGAAGATGGCACAAGTATTATACGTATGTATGCCCGTGCGTATGTGCGTAGTTTCAGCAAAATAATACACCCGCAGAAACGCACGGAGAGAAGCGCGGTCGCCGTTGAATTCGAGTGCGAGACAATAACGGCACGTGAATTATGTCGACAATGCTTCTGATTGCCGGTTCATTATGACGTCATAAAAACGAATCTAGTTGGTCCGAAGCTGGCGTGTGATATACATATACGTATATCGGTGTTGTATCTGCATTGTGCATGGACAATTCCAGGTCGAATCGCCACGATTCAACTTACTATTTTGGAATCCTCACTTTTGATTGTATCATGAGGATGTGAATGACTTTCCGTCGGCCTTTTGACCTCAAGTAATTTCTTTTACGTCTTTTACCATTTTTTGCAGTCCATTTGCAGCCTTTGACGACTCATCGAGTCTAATGAGTTGTCGCAAAAGATCCGTTATCAATTTTTATTTAATTTGTTGAATCCTGAGAAAAATCCATCTCGTACGAGAGAAATTATTCGGGAAATAAATCCAATATTTAGTTAATATACGAATAAAAAAAATTCGAAACTATTTTTCACCGTTCTCTTTTCATTGCTGGAAGCAACTGAGGCGATTTATTTTACTACAGCGAAAAAAGTTATTTTGAAGATTGATCGGGATTGGATTTTTTTTCGCGATCTGATCTGGAATGTCCTGTGCGTAGTGAAGTACCTACGACCATAGAGAATAATCGCTAACGAGACTACACGCCTGCGAGATCTTTGCATCTCGTGATGGTACGCGAACGTACGAAGAACAATGATATTTGAATCAATACGGAATGAGGATAAATGCGCATCTAAAAGTCAATCCAATTGAGATTATGTAAAAGCCAATGTCAATTTTCATGGGAATATTTATCATTTCAAGGTGATAAAATCGGTGCTTGTTCGTTAAGGGATCGTCTCAGTGTGACCCTCCGAAAAATCACTGATTATCGCGATTTTTTTTTTAAATGTTCAAATAAACTAATCGGTCCGGTTTTTTTTAAATAAATAAATACATTCATGACGAATACAAAATGATTTTTTTTATGTTTATTTATTGGATGTACAATAGTTAAATAAATTGTTGAAATGACACGTAATAAAAAAAGGTCCTGTACGGTTTCCACGATTGTGGCCCCAATTTTGATCTGAAACAAAAATTTCAAAAAGATTATTAATCTGTAGGAAAGTCGCTATCGCGCTATGGAAGGGTTTTTTTTTTAATTTGACGAAATGGTGGCGGTTTGAACAAAAAGTATCGAATTTGGCCCTTTTTCTCGACAGTTTTTCGTAAAAAAAAATAGGAAGATTTCCAAAAAAAAGCTTCCATAGCGCTATAAAGAATGACGTTAAAAATGTTCTCTTCAAAGGGGAACTAGATATCTTCAAAACTCTTTCTTTGAGAGTGGAAACCGTTTTGAAAAACACTATTCTGAGAAAAACGCGTTTAAAGATTGAAATCCTTACAAGTACAACCGGTCGCTACAACAAGAAACGTTGTAGCGACCGTAATAATTTGAATTTCGATTTAAAAATTTGAGAGAATGTTTATTACAGTGTATACTTTCCGATAATGCAACAAAAAAATCGATTTTTCGAAAATTTCACACTGAGACGATCCCTTAAGGGAGGGTACCACTGTTAGGGGTGGAAAAAAATCGGTTTATTCCGAATTTTTTTTCTCCGCTAGATTATTTTTGGGTTTTGGAGCAAAGGCATGTTATTAGGCATACATTAAACTTATTGCGTGTGAATTGTTGTACAAAAAAAATAAAAAATGAACAATGTTATTGAGGTATATTAAGTATTAGGTATAATACTTGGTCTGAAAAAATAAAAATAATAACATTTCATAATCTATATAATTGTAGTTTTCATTGAATGCAGCCGTTTTTCGAAATACATTTTATAAAAGGGCGGGTGTTAAAAAAACTGTAATTTTGGCGAAATCTTGACTTATGTTCGGGGGCTTAAAAAATAGTAAATAAAAATATCGGCCACGTAGTGCAATAGATTCTGGATAGATAGAATAGCCACTTTATTCACGAAAGTTTTTTTTTTAATATTAAAAATCGAACAATTATAGGTAGAGTTATGATTTCGGCCAGGGCGAGAAAAGTCGTTTCGAGAAAATCACGGTTGAAAGTTTCAGCACACGAAATCTTCGCGCTACCTGCTCTCACTAAATCCTCTGTAACTTGGTCAATTTTCAATTTTTCAACTTGGACATTTTTTTACACATTCTTCAATACGTACCTATACTTTCAGAAAATGCAAAAAAATCGACTTTTTTTATCCATTACAGTGGTGTCCCACCATAATAGACACATTCCATCACCCAAATTTATCCAAGCAAAGACGATCAAACACGATATTAAAATTTGCATCTTCGGAATTCAACACAAATTCATTTTCATATTTTTATCTTCTCATTTTTATTGTTCTACAAAATCTTCTTTTACAGATTTATCTTCTGGATCTTCAAATAAGTGACTCAAAAATAATTGATTGATTTTCGAATCGAAGATTCGCTAAAATGAATTTGAGCAATATAAAAATGATAATTTTCATTGCATTGCACCGATTTTCAACCTTATATTCAAATATCTGATTCAGCGTTCAATTTTCGTTATGGTAATTCATGATTCACTTCATTTTGTCTATAAATACGATTTTTCTTTAAAATTAAGTAAAACGTTACGTTACTGTAACTTTATAACGTCCAGTCGTACACGTTCGAATAATATTACAGCGGAAAGTCTGGCAGTCGCGGAATTGTAGTTAGAAACCTGGAATGGAGCGCGTGGTTGGGATTAATTCGGTAATATTGCTAGACAGAGGACGAGGCTGTTCTATAATAGCTACTAACATGTATATATATATATATATGTATATATATATATATATGTATGTATGTATATATATATATATATATATATATATATATATATATATATATATATATATATATGTATATATATATATATATATATATATATATATATGTATGTATGTATATATATATATATATATATATATATATATATATATATATATATATATATATATATATATATATATATATATATATATATCAAAGTTCTTATAGTGTAATTCTAATTCTAATGGGCGCGAACGCGCTAGAGCCACCCGATTCAAGCTGCCTTTGCGTCATATGCCCCGTTACTAATCCCAATTACGAATGGCCATTAGTTTTATTCCGAGGGAAAATCAACCCCGGTCCCCGGGCGAGTGGGACTTGCCATTTTCTCTCTCTCTCTCTCTCTCTCTCTCTCTCTCTCTCTCATTCTCCGGCTGGATCTCCCAACATTGTCGCAGATCCCTTCGATCCCCCTGTCTCTCATCTCAAAGGCCTGTATACGCCTGCCCTTAACCCCACCCCTGTCACCCCTAGCTCCGTGGATTGCCAAAGTCCTGCTCTCTCTCTCCCTCTCTGTCTCGCACTCTCTCTCTCTCTCTCTCTCTCTCTCTCTCTCTCTCTCTCTCTCTCTCTCTCTCTCTCTCTCTCTCATCTCTCTCTCTCTCCTGCTTCTCCTCTCCTCAATGTCGTTCCTGATCGATCGCAGCCTCGCTGCTACCTTGATTTATGTTGCACGCTAATTACGCTCATTTACATGAAGATAGATGAAGCCTCTCGGACCAATTAAACTCGAGAGAGAACGAAAACAGGCGGCAAGGCAGGGAGGGAGAAAAAGCGAGTAAGAGCGATACACGATGTCTTTAATTATTGTTAATGATATTTTTTTGCGAAAAAACGCACGTCGCTTAGGATCTTCAGGGCCACGAGTTTCAATAATAAGGCTTTGGGTAATAAATAAATTTTTCTCCGACTATTCGCATCCCAAAAAAATACAAACAACTTCTACTGTCAAAAAAAAGGAAAAAAATACTCCGTAAGTTAAAAAGTTTGACCAGAAAAAAAAAACATTTTTTTTTTTCCCATAAAAAGTCTCGACCCAGGAAAGCGTCTCTGGGCTTCCTGTCGGTGCACGGAGCAATGGGAGGAGAGTAGTGTGAACAAAAGATGGATGGGTCACGTTGAAGGTATTAATTCATCTCGAGTCGGTCAGTTTTACTCTCTCGACAAACACGCACGGAGAGAGCGAAAAATCTCATATGCATTTCCTCACGTATCCTCGAATCTCGGTTCTTCCTTTTACATCTTGGGCAATGGATGTATACTCGTGTTATATATACAACGATGCTGCACGGTATACAGGGCCTAGAGAAACTAGATCCTCGCAGCTGCTGACCCAAAACCGGAAGCTGTCAGCCATCTTGTTTGCACAGTTGCCATGGTTACCATTGGTAGATCCTTTTTGTGAGGATGTGTATTATGGTGTTCATAGTGCAACTTCGGCATTTGTGTATCTACATGCGTACTTCTTATGTACTGCGTGTACATATAAATGCGTCTGTGTATGGGAGAAGAAGTATAGTAAATTCGATTTCTGGACAGAAAATCGTAATATATATATATATATATATATATATATATATATATATATATATGGGTGTGTGTGAGGGTAAATGTGTGTCCACAATAAATCGGCAGCGTAAGCCCAATGGGGGTTCCATGGCTAATGCGTCTCATTGTACGAGATCGTTTTCTCTCACTCTCTCTTTCTCCGGGAGTCTGTGACATACCGCAGCGATTCTCCATGGACGACGATTTTAGATTTGTGGAATTTATGGCTCCATCTCCTCTCTCCACGTTCATATCTCTCCAAGCGTTCAGGCACTCTTGCCATTTGAAATTGTCGAGCCAAAAGCAGGAGCAGCAGCAACAGCAGCGGGACCTATACAACATGAGAGATCGCAGTATTTTCGCCGCAGCCACTCTCTTCTGGCAGATGGCAGTTTTTGATTGCGATTAATCCGATTATCTCGTCTCTCGGTCCCCAGCAGAAAATCCATTTCCCAGCGAACCGTCTACGCCCGGGAGTACGACACGCGGCAACATTTGCAGCACGTGCTCCTGATGATAGACCAAAGGACACTCTCGTATCTTCGCATCCAATCGCAAACTTTCATAAGAACGAATGAGTTGGTTTTTTTTTTCACGACCATCCGTTTATCCAAAAGTTGTGTTCACCACAAGTTTTGGCGGCAAGGCCCGGCCCATAAACGTGTTGGTCGGAAAACAAGAGCTATGAGAGCGTAAAATCGTGATTCGATCCTCGTTGGAGAACTTGGATCTCACGGATTGCGTGCGGAGAAACGAGAGACTCCGGATCTCTGGACTCGGGGCAGATGTTCGACTGGTCCATGATCCGTCGGTGCAGAGAGCCCGTTGGAAACGGGCATCGGCAGCAGCAACAGCAGCTAGATCTCTCCGAATCCCGGTCTCCACCAAACGAGGACCATGTGTAGAGGAAATCCATTTCCTTTTACGGGTGACCGTGAAAGATGCGGAGAGACGACAAGAGGGAAACAAAAAAGTTTATAGAGAGAACAAGTCTGAAATCAAACGAGCTTTGCTCACACACGACGACAGCTGCTAGCATCAGAGAGAGAGAGAGAGAGAGAGAGAGGGGAGAGAGAGAGAGAGGGGAGGGAGAGAGAGAGAGAGAGAGAGAGAGAGAGAGAGAGAGAGAGAGAGAGAGAGAGAGAGGAGAGAGAGAGAGAGAGAGAGAGAGAGGAGAGAGAGGGAGAAGAGAGAGAGAGAGAGAGAGAGAGAGAGGAGAGAGAGAGAGAGAGAGAGAGAGAGAGAGAGAGAGAGGAGAGAGAGAGGGAGAGAGAGAGAGAGAGAGAGAGAGAGAGAGAGAGAGAGAGAGAGAGAGAGAGAGAGAGAGAGAGAGAGAGAGAGAGAGATGAGAGAGAGAGAGAGAGAGGAGAGAGAGAGAGAGAGAGAGAGAGAGAGAGAGAGAGAGAGAGAGAGAGAGAGAGAGAGAGAGAGAGAGAGAGAGAGAGAGAGTTCATCTCTCGGCACCCTGATGTTGGAGGAAACGGATAGCGAAGATGTTCTTGTCATTTTTTCTCAATACCGATCTGATCGTATCTGATTTTTTCTTCATTAGATATTTGTTAAGGCATCACGTCCGGCTGCCTTTTCAACCTTAGATTAAGCGACCTTTTTTCTTCGAATGTTATCACTCGATCTAATGGCTCTCGATGTACCGAAGATTCTTTCTCGAAACATTTGAACACGAACAACCGGAAGCTGTAGCGATCTTCGTTGATTCGTTGCAAACGATCGAAAAGTTATATTTGAAAAAACCGGCAAACATTTCACTATGTTACCTGCTTTTTAGCATTCTCATATTTCTTTGACCCTGAAAACTCGCTGCCTACACTATCATACTGTAGGTTATGCGATGAAGCTCTTCAGAAGACACTCAAAAACGACTTCTAACTTCACGACTGTCCGAAAGACAATAATAATAGTAATATTATTAAGGGGGGAAATCACAGTAGCACACAAAAAAATAGGCATATTTTCGGGAATTAATTTTGGCTGAATAAAAGTATCAATCGAAAATCTGTAAAGTAGGTTTTATAGGAATACTAAAAAAGTACAAAATGTAATTTTTTAAATAAAAAATATTTAAAAATGGCGGCTGCGCAGCATATGCCCCAAGGCGCCTTTTTTGAGCTCGCCGAAGACATAACTCGAGCAAATTTTTACCGATCGACTTGAAATTTTGACAGTAGCTTCGAAACATCTTTCTCCACGGAGCTACGTAGGATTTTTTTTATTTTATATGGCTTACTTTTTTTTATCGACGATTTTATGGCGTTTTTTTTTGTTAAAAATTTAACTTTATTTTCAAACATGCACCATTTTGCGAAAAATCAATATATCGAAAAATTCCTACGTAGCTCCGTGGAGAAAGATGTTTCGAAGCTACTGTCAAAATTTCAAGTCGATCGGTAAAAATTTGCTCGAGTTGTCTTCGGCGAGCTCAAAAAAGGCGCCTTGGGGCATATGCTGCGCAGCCGCCATTTTTAAATATTTTTCATTGAAAAAATTACATTTTGTACTTTTTTAGTATTGCTATAAAACATACTTTACAGATTTTCGATTGATACTTGTATTCAGCCAAAATTAATTCCCGCAACTATGCCTATTTTTTTGTGTGCTACTGTGATTTCCCCCCTTAAAGTAAATACGATGAAAGAAAAACTTGAATCCAAGAACTGTCTTTTCGACACCAAGCCCTTGGGTGTTCATTGTCGAGGGGGATCTGATTTGCGATCGGCAGAAAGGAGCCTAGGGATTTAAAAAAAACGATAGGGAAATAAGCGAAACGAAATTTCATGGCTGAGTGTTCACGAAGGCTGCACGATGATCTCTACACGCGAGAAATGTTACGGAGACATTTTGAAGTTGGACGCAAAAAAAAAAACTTAATTGTCGACATTCTTAGAGGAAGGGCCATTGCGTTTATCCACTGTCCCGGATGGGAATTTGGATAATTAATTTTTTTTCCATCGCACACACGGTCCTCTGATTCGTAGAGGTGTTTCAATTTAGTACGGGTGTTGGTACAGAACGCAGAGGAGCCGTATTCAGAGAGGAATCCTTAAGGGCCCGCAGCTGTTCGCAATTATTATCTTTCTGACCTGGCGTTCGGGTAGAACGTCAGTCGATCTTCTTTTTACTCTCGCTCGGGGCATATGCACGCACTCATAGATCCTGCGTGTATACCTGAACGTTTTTTTTTCTTCTTCTTCTTCTTTCCTCTTTTCGTCCCGTGGGACGGCGTTTTCGCTCTTTCACCTCGGGAATCGATGACTCGGATCGTCCACCGGGTTTCCTTTGTAATGTTAAACGCATTAAACGTGTCCTTCGTGATCTTTACAGCCGCTCCCGTGAATGCCCTGCGCACAGATGAATTTGCACGAATCGTCGCGCAAACGCGCGTGGACCTTAAGGTCATCTTTCCAAATGGACAGTTATTCCCTTTCGCACGGACGCCTTTCCTTCGTCGCCGAAGAATACACATTTCTCACCACGGAGATGGATCCCTTTCCGAGACACTCAACGACCTTTTGAACTATAATCGATTGATGTTTTTTAGCCTTATTCACGAATATCCGAAACATATTGTTATTCGGAAATAACATTTTTTTTTCACTTCTCTTCTTTCATCAATGTTATCACGAAATAATTCGAAGAACTTTTTTCATTTGACAAATGGTGTCAGTTCGCGAAGCAAATGACAGCACTGATTGCTCTTTGATCGTGATTTGTAATTTTTCATCTGATCGAACTTTCTCGTCCCCTCGAGGGGGGGGGAATAAAATTCGCATCATTCGCCTGGAGCCGTTACGAGCTCACTCATCTCCGCTTCTCTTCACTGCGAATGTCTCGTGACAATGACAGATATTTTTATAGCAATTCGCGTCGCCGGCTATATCAACAGCGACCGGTTTTTCCATCACCGAAGAGAGAACGTTCACAGCACACTCACACACACACACAGTCACGGGTAATACGTATACTCTTGTATCCCGAACATCTGTCGTCTTTTCGTGAGTTTCTCGTTCGCTGTGCCTGTCGATTTCGGGAGACTGTACATTCCCATTCCTGACGTCGGAAAAATGAGGATTGACGGATCGTCAGAAATTCACGCGAGAAAAAAAAAAAAACTTTAGCTTTGGATGATGGCGAACGGTTTTTGCCGGCACGTTTCACAATGAGGTTGCGCGTTGGCAAGAATTTGATCATAGAATCATTTCTGATTGTAACAATGTCGATTAAGTTTGTCGCAAGTTGTGAAAAGCTTTAAGGGGGCATGTACCTTTGTGAGGGCAAAATCAAGGGTCATTTTTGACAATTTATTTAAGAAAAACAAAACAATCTTTTTAAATTCGGTTTTATTATACACGTTGGTTCAAGTCTTGAAGCAAAATAATTTTTTTTCACTGTTTTGAAACAAAATGGCGGCGCAGTAGTCGATGAAAGAAAATTCCTTTTTTCATAGTCCTCTACGGGCGTATTCGCACGGGTCATAATTTTCAAGCTAGAACAAAAAACGAAAAATATTTTGGAAGTTGATATAAAAAACTAGTCCAGTACGTAGGGGGTTTTCAAAATATTGATTAAAAAAATGGCGTTAATATGAAGAAAAAAAATTCGTAAAAAAATCGGTCGAATATCGATCGTGAAATTTTTTTATATCAACTTATCGAAAAAAACCTACGTATAAGGCTGGAAAATGTTGTCGAGAAGCTACAGTTGAAAATTCAAGTCAATCGATTGAAAAGTCGAGGCGCTACGCATACGCCCGAGTCTAAAAACATAGTTTCGAGAAAAAAGCGTTTCAAGTTTTAAGTACTGTAAAATCATGGAAATTTCGTGGTAACCTTTAATCGACGATGCCTGGACCATACAATTGTCCTTCTAATTCATCATCCTCTTGCTTTTCTCCTTTTCTGGAAGATGTGGAAAGAAAGTGCAAAAAACATTTTTACAAAGCTAAAAATGTTTTAAATCTTAAAATCACAATTGCACCCCTTAAAATTACAATTGCACGTAAAAATTGTGCACGTAAAATTACCTTGCACAAAGGTAAAAATGTTTTAAATCTTAAAATCACAATTGCACGAAACAACGAATGTAGGAGGAACCAGAAACGATTGCAAAGAATTGCTATTTATGGCAGTTATCGGTCAAAGCCAGAAAAATAACGCAAGAAAGGCGATTTATCTACAAAGTGGCGCACTCCACCCTCAAAATGGAGCGTCGTTCAAGCGCGCATCGTTGACTACTCCGCTTTGAAAGCTTTTCGGAGTTGGTCACCGTTTCATGAAGATATATAATGCTCCATCTGGAGGTAATAAACGCACGTGATAAAGTACCGCCAACAAGGAAGAAACCGTTTTTTTTCTTCTTATTTTATTTTGAAAAAAAAAAAGAAGTGCTTTCGGTTCCTTTTTGCCGGTATCTGTTCGCGCAAAGCCGAAAAGTCCGTGTCTTTCAACGTCACCGTGTTCACACACTGTAACTGCCTCAAAGCGGCCGATCGAGATAACTTTTTGACTTTTGACGTATTCGATGGTGACAAAAATGAACATTTTTTTTTACCCCGGACGAAGAATAATTTCCTGATAAAGGCTTCCGGTATGGCAATTTAATGTCAGGGTCGAGCACGAAGATGAATATAGCGTGACGCGATTAGACAATTTCGTCATGTATCTCTATCTATGTGTGTTCGTGTATGTACGTACGTGTTAACGCACTCGCCGGCATGTGGTGCAATCAGCGCGGATCTCATAATAATCCGCGCGAAAGAACGGCTATATACGTGTATGTGCGTGAGTGAGCGAAGAGTACTTGTATCTATATAAATAGGAGTAATGGTAATACTCTTGCTCAGTCATGCACAGCTCGCATGAAAGAGCTAATCAATCAATTCTCCGCCGTACAATTCTCGCAATGAGATCTGAGTGAATTGCATTAACCTACAGACATACATTACTATGCATGAGCTTTCCGACGTGATTCTCTGTTTCTCTCTCTCTCTCTCTCTGTTACTCCGAGCTTGGTCGCTCATAGTCGTCACATAGAATATCTACGCGTTGTAGCCTCGTCGGACAAGTCTTCGCGTCAATGGACCGTGCGCACGTTTCATTCATCAGATTTATACTATATCCGCGAAAAGAATTCCTACGTTACGCTCGCGGCTGGTCGCGACACTATATCGGCGCGTAAAAACGAAATTTATCGACAATGCTGATAACCTTTTTCGATGAAGTTGGGCTGAGTTGAGAATTTACTACATTTCATCAAATTAAATATCCATACTCCCGTGCAGAAATTTTGGCAGGGATGCAGCTGGATTCTGACTTGTATCCCGGGCTCCCAGTCGGGATCTAGTCCGATACGGATCAGATTCGAAGACTAAATGTAAGATCCGTAAACTGGATTCCATTAGGGATCCAGAACCGGATCCTTTAATGACTCTAAATAGATTCCCCATGGAATCATTGAGGAATCTGGGAAGGATCACGGGTGAATACAGGCTGAAATAAAATGTCAAAAATGGAATTATGACATGTTAAATTTATTATAAAAATAAATAACATTTATAAAGTTTTGGTGCATTAAACTATCAGTAAAAAAAAATTTGTCCAAAGATTCAAATGGCAGATCGCGCTCATCGCGAGATTTTGATGTGAATTAAAAAAAATTCACATCAAAATCTGTGAATGCAAATGTATTGACAAGAAATTATAAATACAAAAAAATTCACAAAATTAGTTGTGAATTTTTTCGTATTTAAGACAAATTAAAATCAAATTCAAAATGATTAGATTAAAATTTGCGCCAAAAGTAAGTTCGTACGTATGTTGAGAGAAAACATTGCCTCGAGGCAAAGAAATTTTTGCACATAACTTTTTGTGCGAACATTTCTTTGCCTCAACACAATGTTTTCTCTCAAAATACGTTTACACTTGTGGTGTAAATTTTAATATAACTGTCGTGAATTCGATTTTTATTTTCTTCAACTTGAGGAAATTCACAACTCATTTTGTGATTTTTTTCATATTTATAATGTAATATTTGAAACTCACAACTTTTTTTGCAAAAATTTCTTTGCCTCGACGAAATGTTTTCTCTCGAAATACGTAAGAACTCACGGTTGGTGTAAATTTTAATCTAATCATTGTGAATTTGATTTTAATTTGTTTTAAATACATGTTTATACCCGCCGACATGTCGGTGGGTATAAACAGAGATTTATTCCCCAAAACCGGTATCCCGGTTAGAATCCAACTTGCATCAGTATCGGAAAATGTACGACGACGATGGCATAATTTTGAAAATTTTGGCGTCACGTGTATTTTGGGTATTACTATGTAATTCCTATCTATAGATAGGAATTTTATAGATAGGAATCTATAGACAGAAATTCCTATCTATAGATAGGAATTCCATAGTAATACAGAAAATACACGTGACGCCAAAATTTTCAAAATGATGCCATCGTCGTCGTACATATGCCGACACCGATGCAAGTTGGATTCTAACCGGGATACCGGTTTTGGGGAATCCATGAGAAATCCTGATCAGGATTTGATCGGACATAGGGTATCCCGGTCAAAATTTCTGCATGGGCTGATAGCCATTTTCGATGGAATTGAGCTTACTTGAAAATAAAGCACATTTTATGAAATTTATGAAATTTAATTAATAAATTCCAAGGGAAATTATTAATGAAATTTGGGAATGCAATTTATGAAATTTAGGAACGAAATTTATTAAATCAAGGAATGGAATCTATGAAATTGAGGAATGAAATTTATGAAATTTTATTCATAAATTGCAAATAAAATCGATTATCCATGCCGATAGCCTTTTTCGATGCAATCGAGCTTACTCGAAAATAAAGCACATTTCATAAGATATTTGGAAATCGTGAAATGTGTTGCCTAGAATTGCGTATCCTTGTAAAACTGGTCCTAAGGCTTTGTTTTTTGTCTTGTGAATGAGAAAAGTTGAGTCGCCACCAACTGGCAGCCTAACGAACAAACGATTTCTCATATGTGCGTATGTGTCGCGACGACGAGTTGACAAGCGTGCGTGCTCCCAGGACACTCCGTGTATCAGCAACGTGTATTATGCATAGGCACGTTTATCCTCGTGTCACGCACACACACTCGACAAATCACGCAGACTTCGAATCTCTGCGGGCACAGAAAACTTTTTTTGCTCTCTTGCTCGTTTTTCTCCTCCTTGATTCCCTCTCTCTCTCTCTCTCTCTCTCTCTCTCTCTCTCTCTCTCTCTCTCTCTCTCTCTCTCTCTCTCTCTCTGCAACTGCTTTTCGTATGAATATCCATCATACAAGAAGATTGTGCGTTAGTCCCCCAATTATTGATCGCTCTTGTCGCAGTCTGCAGAGGAGTGAAATACCTACAACAAATTTCCGGATGATCTTTCACGAAAATCGTTGGGTTTTGCGGAAACAGCTGGAGGGGTCGTGGAGGCAAAGAAAAATTGCATCGTCGTGGGGTCCTGTAAAGGAAACTAAGAAATAATGGTAATTTCGTGCAATTTTGATTTTGCACACCCCAACAGCCGCAATATAGTTGATCAGCCATGATTTGGATGATGTTTGATCATGATGCTTTTTGAATTTTGCATAGAATTTGAGGATCAGAGTATGGAGGTCTGCGAATTTTCGTCCGCTTCGTTTCATAAATTCCAGATGTGAAGAAGGAATTTCGCCCTTTTACAACCTTTCCAGCCATCGCGCTCTCACATCGCAAGTATACGAGGGTGCGTTGAACGGAGAGATTGAAAATTCGGCAATTCGAGGTTTTTTTTTACTTTGTCGATACCGTACCGTCTCGAGACGGGAGAAAACGAGTTTTCCGGTCTGGAAAGTTATTTAATCAGCGTGCATGCGGGCGTTTGAACGCAGCATCGTGGGACCCGGTGAATTGAGACGACGGCGCTCCTCGTCTCGGAGAAATCTGATTCTACCCCCATATGTGTCGGGCGACTTTAAACTCGAAAATTATCACGTACAATCATTTTATATCGTGAGAGAAATTTCAGCGTGACTGAGCCTTCCTCGTATACTGCATATTCGAGTAATAAATACCAATTTCGTATTAACAAAAGTAGAAATTTGCCTCGAGCATCGTTTGATTATCAAAAAAGGAGTATACATTTGATTCAATGTTAAAACTCACTATAAATGATTTATCCTCTTGAAGGTTCGCATCCTCGGGATCGAACGAACATTATTTTTTTGTTTTTATTCCCTTCTCGTCATTATTTCGAAAAATCTTGTGTGCAATTTTAGATTATAGATATCTTAATAAGCAAATGAAAAAATTGTTGATGGATTTTCGTAGCTAAGATTTGCAAAAAATAAATAAACATCTTTATAAATCACGGTTCAAAGTTTTATCATATTGGGACTAATTTGTCATCGGCTTTATACAGTTGACGAGATGCTGTCGCAGTATCGTCACTTATGAATAAACATGACCAAAAAAAGTTGATGACTTTCCCACAAAATTCTGATCATCGATAAAGGGAATTCAAATAATCATCATTTTTTTAAATCACTTCCTCTGGCTCCCGATGATGTCTTACGAATATTACATTTTCGAACTTCATACGATCGATGTGAGCGCAAGTCTCGTTGATTAAGAATTTCTCAGTAAATTCTTTCTCGAAGCTCCGACGTTCTTCGTTATGAGCGTACGGTGTAAAACTTTTACGAGCTACGACTCAAATCCTCCCGTGAACTCGTACCTATGTATGCGCGTGGGTCTTCGAATATATGTTTTATTCTGTATATTGTAGCGCTGTACGTATACATAGCTGACAGTGCGGATGGGAGTGCGGATTTAATTAAAATCGCCGGAATTCTCGAGGATGAAGTGGACTCCGTACCTCAAGAATTTCTTCATAAGCCGAATGCGAATGACGTCCGCAGAGAAACGGGAAGAGCGTGAAAGAGAGAAGGGGGAGAAAGAGATAGAGAGCGCGAGTGCAATATGCCTATTTAATTTCTCACCCTGTACCATCCAAGGTATGCTCGTTATGTGCCATAATTAGGCTAGATGGGCAAATTCTTGGTGAATTTAAGACGGTAAATAATCGACATCCAAACTTTATCACTCTCAAGTACATCAAACGCCCTTCAAAAATTCCCTTCGTTGCCCTCCGGTCGCCAAAACAGAAGATACCCAAAGGCCTATCGCCACCTGGAAGCGTATGAACATCAGTTGATGTTCGACACGAAAAGGTGGGCTGGGACTGGTCGTACGAGAAGTTGGTGTTGTTTTCGCACTGGAGGACGAGCCGGCGAGGGTTCTGGAAGGAGGAGACTGATGATGAGCGCGCGGGGACACCCCGCGTGCATATAATCAGCGGTTAACAGGTTTTATGAACCTGTAACGTGAACGACGGAAGCCGCACTCAAGCTTGCAAGCCTCCCTCTCTCTCTCTCTGGCTCGGCAGTATAGGGTAGAGCAATACATGGCAGTGTATAGAGGCCAATAATATGGGCAAGTCATGTCATGTAATGCCTCGTACGTTGGGCCCAACCAATTTGTTCGTTCTCTCTCGGGGTCCAAGCAGCATCGCTCGAGAGACGAGCCCGCGTCAGCCGTGTGCGAGGCAACGACGATAAATTGATTAGTTGGTGTACTCACCAAGTACACATGTGCATATATACGTGTATGCCATACACGTGCAGTATAGGAGTCAGAGTGGATCGTGGATAGAAAAATCCTGGGAACGAGTGCCCGACGATCGAGAGAGTGAAACAGAGCGACGGGCGACGGGAGATGAGAAACATCGAGAGCATCATCCAATGAAAATAAAAAAGGATGTCAGATTGCCGCGAGCATCGGCGTCGGAAGTTACGGATTAAGTTAGGAAGTAGACAGTTAGCGTCGAAGCTCTCGTATACATGTATGCGTAGAGTATGTACGTAGTAACGGGGGTGGTAGAGGATTTGTACGACGGGAGTCGAATGTCATCGGTCACCTCACTCCGTATTTAAACATACTTTTTTTCGCACAGTCTGTCACTCGTTTCTTCAATCGAACGTGGCCAACCAATTTCAAAGTGCAACCATACGAGTCACTCACTTTCTGCATACTTTCTGCAGTTATCATCGGTTGGTTGGAAACGGATGGGATCTTGAACATTGGGTGGCATAGGCCCGGTGCCCTCCATCGTGAACCTGACTGGGTTTACAATGGCGTTTTTTTTGGCGGAAATTCGGCATTGATCCGTCGATGGAACGGCAGTGAACATTGTTGACACATTGGCAGTCGAATCATCACCAAATTGCAGTATTCCAGCTAACATTTGCCTCACGTTCGTTTTCCTTTGGTGGCCCTAAATTGAATCGGGCCAAAAATGTAGGAAAGGATCTAGTTCAAGCGAGGTTTATTCCTCGCGTTAAAATTGACGCGAGAGACTCCATTCTATATATACGTACTCGTGCAACATGTCTAACGAAAAGCAACAGTTGGTCGTATTCAATTTTCTCTAGCTATAGGTCGCTGTGACGTCGAGACTAAGACCCGGAGGATTATATGTCAGTCGGTACAACGATAGCTATACTTATACGAGCAACTTTCGCGCCAATGTATACCCGCAACAGCCATTTTCTCAACTATACCATCGGGATTCTTATGCCGAAGGCATATCCGTATGTGTGTGTATTCGTGGGCGTGTGATACGTGGACATGTATCGGTGCGATAACACAGCAGTCGTCTTCAGCGATGCTCGAGGGTTGGGGGTTGATGTGGGTGGCGGATGAGACGGCACTTTTCGATAGAGCCGACGGGAGAGGGTGGCGAGGGGTGGAAACCTTGACCCCGAAAGATCTCCCGCGACGGGGTTTGTTTGGGTTCGTTTCACTCGCGTCGAAGAACCACACTGCCGAGATCCTCATACCGCGGACATCGCGTGCTCTGCCCCGACGGACCCGAGACTCCGAGGGCTCGGCATATTCGTGGACACGTTTTTTTTTTACACACCTCGCGGAGAAATAAACGGGAAGGAACAGAGACAGGTACTGACAAAGTAATTTCGAGGATGTTGAATGATGACGATTCGAGGAAAGCAACCCCACGACGAGGATCGTCCTTGCGACGGTGGAAATGTTGACATCACTTTATAGTTTTTTACTAGCTGTATTTTGAGAGTCGTTTTTTTTGCGAGAATATTCTTTTTAGGTGTTTTAGGTATTTAAATAATAATCACAAATAATACGAATAATTAAAAAATAATAATAGAAAACAGTTATTTAAAAAAGAGTTGAACGTTCTACATTTTGGGTTGATGTTATATTTTTTTCCGGTGTGGGGTAATCGAACTAACGAAATATTGTCTACGTTTTTTCCTCCGTCGGTGTCGACAGTGAAAATGAGTTTTCCGGGAGAAAAGGACGGAAAAATCATCGTATATTTGAGGATGGTGAGGAAGAAATATGTTTTTGCCCACAAGAGAGGATTATTATTGTGGCAGATATCGTCTCGAGTCGAGGAGGAATTTAATTATTATAATTATTGGGAAACTGCGGGAGAGAGGGGTGTCTGGGGATTTGGAACTGTGAAGATTGATGCGCGGGTGCATCGCGGCTGCCGCCGCACGGCTCCAGCATGCTCTAGGCCTCTGTCTATTCCTCTCTCTCTCGCTAGTAGCCATCTGTCTTAAATTTTTTCCCTGCTGCACAATACGTGCCTATTGGATCCTTTTCCTCGTCTGTTCCATTCTTTTCGATGAAAACTATCGCTAAGTCAGTCCCGAGACAGAATGAAAATGCTGGAGAAGCTGGCGTCGGGAAGAAGAAACCGATTACAGAAATAAATGAGTTTGGAAAGTTTGGATAAATATGACAACGACGTAGACGAATGTGCCTCGAGATGGATCTACGACAATTACTTTCGGTATAACATTAATAATTAACCCTATTGTGTATGATGGACAAGTCATGTGATGTCAAAAAAGGCGAACTCTTTGTTTGAAAAATCGCTGCTCGAGTATTAGAATGTCCCGAGGAGATCCTCTAGCGGTTATCAATATGACGAAGATGTCGAGAAGTTTTGGCATATTTTTTACGAAATAAAATACACAAATAAAAATAATAACACTGGAATAATGAACATTTATCAAAAAGGACTGAAAAGTCGGCAATTTAAAACGATTTTCCACGTGTCAAAAATGCCCAATGCACTTACTTTTCGTCCGGTAAAAAGTAAAGTAGAATACCCAACCGGCGAAGTACAAAAAGAAATCGAAAAGTGACCGAGGTGCATTTCTCGCATGCACGTAACCGCTAAGCGATCTGTCCCTCTTCTCAATTTCTCTCTCCCTCTCTCTCTCTCCCTCTCTTTAGACATACACGGTAGCCAAGTTTTTTCCTTCCAGCTGCGAAAAAGTAGCCCCTGGGGATTTCGGCGCGTGTGCCGAGAAAAGGGAGAGGGTTGGTCTGCTTTTTTTTTGGGGGTGGTGTGGGTGACGGCTATACTTAAATATCGAGAAGATCGCGAGCGAGTACGAGAGAGACATGACGAGAGAAAAAGCGGCCTTGAGGTAATACGTTGGAAATGACGACGGAAGATACGAAGAAGTGGAAGAGACGATGTGCCGACAGGCGCCCCTGTTCTCAGCGTCGTTCTTGCCTTCATCTTCCTCTCTCTCCCTCTCTCTCTCTCCCTCGATCTCATACTCCCTGTCTTTTTCTCTCCTTCTCTTCGTATAGACTTGCGTGGCTCGTGCCACCAAAGAATTGGGGGGGCCCTCTTCTCTATACTCGGCTTTCTCCCCTTTTTGTGGGGGAGTGTGTAATACACGCACGTATCGGTTGTTGAGAATCCAGAAAGGGCATGCCTCGCATCATTTCCAACGTTAAACCGAGCCCGTATGAGTTTCAGCAGCCGCTATCGATTGTTGGCAAATAAAAGGGCGTAAACGAGATTTTTTTTTCACGTCGAATCAGGCGGCGTTTGCCTCCTTTTCATCTCCAGCAGTCTATACGTACGAATGTGTGAATCAACGCGGGCTCGTGTGTTCTCCGTGACTTCGAGGGGTTCCTCCGGAGCGAGCTCTCCAGTAGCCAAATAAAAAGAAAGAGAAAAGTCGAAAGGCGAGGGACGTAAAGCCGGGAATCACTGGAGAGAGGACCCCTGCCTAATTATCTGGAAGCGCGTGCCACACCCTCGCCAAAGAGGAAGCAAAGGGACCCCTAGACTCTTCCGACACCTGGTGGTCTAGACGTCTCTACTCTGAAGACCTCGTCGGCTGCATACACATTTAACACACACCCTCTCTCTCTCTCTCCTTCTCTCACCCCCTCTCCCACTTTCTCGCTCCCTCGTCAGCCTTCTTTACCACCCGATCTCGATAGTTCTCCCTCCTCCGTATCTTCTACGGTCCTTTGAAATTTCGCAAGTCTTTGACCCCTTCCTGCGTGACATCGATACCACACTTTTCAATCTACTCACTACTGCCACGTAATCGCTTACTTCCGCTTTCAATGTGCACCAATTTGTGGACCACCTTTTTTCGGAATGAATGAAAAATTGAATAGGCCAACCGGTTCTGACTCTTGCGATAGGCAGCGGTACTTCCAATAAGGAATTCATACTACAATTTTGCATTCGTAGTAGTAATGTTGATCGGCAAAATAAATCAAACACCAGCCATGTCCGAGTTCATAATTACTAGAAAAACGGACACTGACCCGGCCCTTTGGAAATCTTTCGTTTCATAGCAGACAAGTTACTTCCTGATGCGAAAGGGAAACGATCATTGGATAACTGTGGATATTTTAGCATCGAAATAATTCCTGGCGACGATACAAGTTTTGTCTCCTGTCGCTGTTAATTGTTACCTATATGGCAGATAACACAGTGACGAGGGCTGTGCTCATTCGAAATGTATTCAGCTTGAGCAATGTTTAGGCAGGGGCCTTTGTCAATGACCACGATGAAAGGAAGCGTCGTCTTTTCAGGCAACATTCGAATCGAATGGACGATTGAAGTTGGTGAGGTAGAAACACTGACCTACCGTGTTTCTCTGACCAACATCTTAGTATTTCGCTGTACGCACAGGGTGTTAAGTAAAATACGGGGGCGTATCTTCCACCCCTATCGTATTAAGATATCAAATGGCCAAAACCCGAGTCCCCTTCGAGACATCATGTGCCTCGGTGACTTACTGGGGCTTCTCCGCGTGGTTTTCTCCTGTTATGTAACATTGCTGCATATATACATATATAGTAAATATATATATATACATATATGAATGTATATACGTATCCATATTGTATAGGCGGCTGGTGGGCCAAGAGCAGGACCACCTTATACCCTTTTCTCGATGCCGGGCTGGTGGATTCCGCAGTGTGGTAGTAACGTATCGCTTGCCCTCGCCCGAGGATTCGTCGCTGGTGTATAGAGAGTCGGAGACGAGAGAGAGAAAACCCGGATGGTGCGGGAGAACTCGGGGGGCTCATGAATGAAATCCCTCCTGGAGGGTCTCTCGGGCTCCAGGGGTGTCCGACCCTCCTTATATCCATCCCTGTGGATGGATACCACCCTCCCATCGTACACCCGGGCTAATGCCCTTACATTCAAAACAATAACACCACAAAACCACGTGGACACCATCCACATGCCTGGATCTTCAAGAATCTTGACACCGGTTGCTCTACCGATCTATTCCCCGCTTCTGTCCCACCATCCGTTTCAACTTGGTGAAAATGTTCCCGCGAATTGCTGTCACGAGTAATTCGTGACTTGCCCTAGAACATCGAACGAGATAGGTCTTTTGAGTAACAACAGTTTGGTATTCGTGATTCAAAACTGATCGAGCAATCATTCCGAAGAAGCTTCCTCAACCGACCAGGATCGTGAGTTACGATAACCCAAGAAATCCTCATGTTCTCTTCGAACGAGGAACTGCATCGTACCAGCTACTGTCCTCTTGGAAGCTGTCCATTTCCGGTAGCAATCGTCGAGCAGTCCTCGAAGCATTCCGAGTGTCGTTTTCCTGAATAAATTATCCGGGCCTTGGAGACCTTCGGAAGTGGCTGCTCAATTTCGATCTTCAAAGTGTTTGTATAGCGAAGGGCAGGCGGCTGAAGGGTTGAAACGGAAACCCAGTCCAAATGACTCCTAGGATGTTGAGGCCATGTGCACCAGTGGCTTTCTCGTGCGGGATATCTGGGCAACGTCGCATGTCATCAACACCACTAGATCGTGTCTCACGAGCAGTTGTCATCGGCGATCCTCGAGAGGCTCCAGCCCGCTCGAGAGATTCGAGGACACGAGAAAGTCCAGAAAAACTGAGATTCGGAGTCAGAGCTGCTCAGATCGAAGGAAGAAATGGAAGCCAAGCGATCCATTTGCGCGTCTTCTATTTTTGGTACGCTAAAGTACGGAATGTAAGACAAAGGGAGAGAATGTCTGCGGGGGTTGTAGCTTGATGCTCGTCGCGGGAAGCCTACGCGAAACATCCACGAACAAATGTTCCGACGGCCAAAGTCTTCCAAGGAAAGATGATAATCCTCCTCTACCAAGAATTCTCCGCGTTCATCTATTTCTGTCGATGGCTTACACGTCCTGGCAGGCACATTCGTTCAGCCATTTATCGGAAAGTTAAATAAGGAAGCCTCCTGCAAACCTGATGGAGTCTCTCCCCAAAAGTTACGATCCAATGGCATTTTGCGGAAACTGGGCGAATTGCAGTTCCGCTGACTTTATGGACACA
Source organism: Ophion obscuratus (assembly GCA_964007375.1). Taxonomy (NCBI): domain Eukaryota; kingdom Metazoa; phylum Arthropoda; class Insecta; order Hymenoptera; family Ichneumonidae; genus Ophion; species Ophion obscuratus. Next base: position 1,427,463 of record OZ023321.1, read on the forward strand.
TGAACATCATTGGATGGTGTACGGAGAGCCAAGCATGAAGGAGTTTAGTGACGACAATGGCGCAGGTATCAGAAGTTGTTTCGAGTGCCTGCTGTTCCTGCTCCAATCAATCGGGCCCTCCCCTACGCGTTTGGCAAATGCGCGTATACGCACGACACATACGTGTGTGTCTACGGTGCAATAAATATATACGCGAAAAGCTAGAATGGAAAGTTTCGTGCGGAACGTTTCGAACACACGAGTAATGGAGAACGGACGAAGACAGCGGTGATTATAAATACCGGGGTCTCGCCGTTTGTGGCAGTTTGACGGGAAAAAGGCGTGCATCCTGCGCGCCCTAAGGGCGTAGCCGTGGAACTCGCATCGTTCGCATATAGCGCGCCCATAGAGCGCGCTCGAAACAGCCCTTGGGCTCTGGTTTCTCCGTCTCTCTCCCGCGTTTTCCCTCTCGTACGCGCTCGCGAGCCGGTCTCGAGTTTTGCCCGTCAAGGGCCCGGACAGACCCACACAGGGCCAGCTGCGAGGCGCCCGACCGCGACGCCGACGTGCAGCGCGTTCACCAGGACCTCTCTCTCTCTCTCTCTCTCTCTCTCTCTCTCTCTCGTGTTCTCTCTCGGTCTTTCTCGCCAGCTTACTACTCGATATACTTGGAAACGTTGTAAAAATAATTATTAAAGCCGTTACCGCACAGTCGCTTAACCCCCTTCTTTTTCTCCATCACGCTCTCTCTCTCTCTCTCTCTCTCTCTCTCTCTCTCTCTCTCTCTCTCTCTCTCTCTCTCTCGTCTTCTCTCTTGCAATAAATGTTTTTGCTTTCGGTTTTTTGCTGCTTCTTCTTCATCTGCCCCCACCTTTTCTCCACATCGCTCTTCGTTTTTTAACTTTTTGTTGCTCGGCCACGCTAGGCAAAAATTCTGCCAAACCAGATATAACTTTCAAGCCCCTGAACGCAATTTTTTCATTACACATTTCGCGGTATTATGTGATGGGCGTTTATCTTAGATTTCGACTCGCATTTTTTCTCTGTCTTCCTCTTACTTTTTGCAGACGAAAGTTACACCGAGCATAATGATAATTAGAAAAAGTTGTTTGTTCAGATGATAATTGCTTTCCTGCGAAGTCTCGCTGTTTATTGCTCGGTTCTTGCATCATTGGAAAGATGAAAGTTGAACCGCATGATGCGTTGTAATTATTGCCTTTTTTCGACTTATTTATTTCGCGAGGATATATAATACAAAATAATTATACTGTTTGTTCGAAGAATCGGCGGATTGGCTTTTTCATTTTTTAATACCTCCGGTTGATTAATTTGTAAGGAAATAATGATAATTCATAGGCCGTTTGAATTTGGGCATTCGAGAAATGCAATTTTGTCGCAGCCCCTTGATCGATCGAGTTGAAAGCACAAATGAAATAAAATACGTATCGCGTATCGAATCGAATCGCCGTAAAGATATTGAATTTCGAACACACACGTACACACATGTATGCACACGAAACGAAGGGTCGCAGGGTTCGGTAATTCCACACGTACGAATTTTTATCGCACATTCGCAGAGCCGGGAGGGCAAAGGGACACGAAATCGTTTCGGCACACGTTGCAACGAGATGTCCATGGTATGAATGGATCGCCATAGAGAAAGAGAAAACGGGGGGGAGTCATCAATTCTACTCGGTGATGCGGGCATAATTCGAAATTATTTTTTCTTCTTTCAGCCTGCTACTGGCATGGATGCATTGATTTTTTGTTCTTTCCTGCTCTCGCTCGATTTTAGATTCGGGGCCAAAAATAAATTGATTCGTCGCGATATAGCTCATGGAAATTGATGTTACAAAAAAAAACATCGGTGTTGATGAATTTTGCATCCCGGCTGGTGCAATTTGGATTAATGAATTTTGCAAAAAAACATGCCGCGCTATAGCTCAAAAAGTTAGGTTTCCCGATGTACCGGCGTTATTGCAAAATACAAATCGCTGAAAGGGAGGACACCACTGCGACGGGCCGAAAAATGTCGTTTTTTCCGACTTTTTTTGTCTGACAGATTATTTATTTGAGATTTAAAAAAAGGTATTTTATTAATCATACATTGAGCTTATTTGGTGTGCATTTTTATTTATTAACAAAGTAAAAAATTAACAACATTGTTGAGGTATAATCGAGCCTCTGTATAAAAAATGTAGTTCAACGGCCGGATCAATAAGTTGAGAATGGTTGGCTTGAAAAATAATAATAAAAAAGTTTTATAATGTACATAGATGTAGTTCTCGTTGTACGTAGTCGATTTTCGAAAAAGAAAAATTTCACCAAATGTCGGGTGTCTAAAAAGAAATTGTATTTTGGCGAAATTTTTATTTATATTCCGGAGCTTCAATAATACTAAATAAAAAAAGGCTGCGTACAACGATAGCTACCGCAGCTACGAAAATTATGGGTTTTTAAAATTGAACATCGGACAATTATAGTTAGAGTTCTGATTCCGGCCATGTCGAAATAAAACGCGATTGAAAGTTTTAGTACACGTAAAAACTGTCGCGCCACCTGCTGTCACCAAATCGTCTGTAACTTGGTCAATGTTCAATATTTTGAATTGAATTTTTTTTCACATATTCTTGAATACGTATACTTAAGGCCTTACCCCCACTTGTAGCGCAAAAAATGCCTTTTTCATGAATTTTTTAAAAGAAAACTACAAAACTTTTTTAATCGATCAATATAACATCTTAAAGAACACACATGAAGAACTTTCAGTAATTTTTTCATTGAAAAATATTACATTGTTTAGTGGCAAATGGCCGTCAATGAAATAATGTTTTTATATACGCGGTTTGCGGTGACCAACATTGCGGCGAAGTGGATCATATGAAAAAAAAATGCGGATGGATTTAGTCAAATATAAGTATAAACTAGTCTTTAATCGAAGGATTTTAAAAAATATTCATTTTTGACAAAATGGCGGACAGTCAAAGTTAATGGTTCGATTTTAACGAAAAAACGGCCGTTTTTTGGCTATAAAACGGCCATTTTTTTTTTTCGAAAAAAAAAAAAATCGAACGATTAAAGACTACATTTTTATGTATTAAATAAGCCTGCAAAATTTCAAGAAGATCGGTTCATTAGTGTTCGAGTAATCTTGGTCACCGACTTCAGAAATGCCATTTTGAGAAAAACGCGTTTAAAGTTTTAATTTCAGTTTACACGAAGAACGAATTCTTCTCTTTCAACGCTCATATCTCAGTCAATTTTGTCCGGATCGACTTGAAATTTTCAGGACATATTCTCAGATACTTATACTTCAAAAAAATGCAATAAAAAAATCGATTTTTCCAAAATCGCAAGTGGGGGTAACCCCTTAAATAAAGAGCAAAAAGATGCTTCACCCATAAATCGCTAAGGTTTTTCTAATTCTGAAAACATTTATTTTTCGTACAATTTTTCTTCGTCTTGTTTGTGAAGTCTCATGAATGTTGCTCAACAATGTTTTTTCCGATAGCTGAATTGTTCTGCAATTTTGGTAGTAACAAAGGATTGCGGGCGGACAATGAAAGAGGTTTATATATTCTCACATGCTTCGTTGCTATGATTTATCACCGAATTACGAATTCTCCTCCCTCCTAATAGCCTTTCTCTTCGCTTTGGAGCAAAATATAAAAACGGAAAGAGAAAGAGAGAGAGAGAGACGGCGAGCCGAGCGCAACAACCTGTTCTAACCGCCCGAGCCATCTAATGGGGAAGCAACGGCTCTTTCGGGAACGCCAACCATCTGTCGTATCGTAGAATGAAATGATGTTCTTCGGTAGGAATTAAAGTCAGCTGATGCGAGTGAAACGAGTATATGGAACACACGGTCTCGCAGTATGTCCGGTCGCGCCTTTCGCGAGACGCCACTTCAGATCGGTCGAAACGATTTCATTAGCTGCCGACCGGCGAAGATCCGTTTATTAGGTTGGAGAAAAACAATTCTACGGGAGTAACATTTTTTTAAATTCATCTCGTGGATATTTTATTTTTAACCTACGATTGTTTTTAGATGTTTTTTTTTTCGGAGTTTGCTAGTTCAAGTGGTTGGTTCAAAGTGTTGCTTAGACAACGGTACTCGAGTTAAGTAGTACTCCAGTTGATTAGGAAATGTTATCACAGTAGAAAAAACTATTTCAATGCCACAAGTTTTCCGATAAACGTCTAAAGTCAGGCGGATCCAGCGTTTCACCAATGGATGTTAAAGGATAATATTTTTTTCGACGTAGAAAGGGCCAATAAAAGTTCAGATGCAAAGTTTCGGTAAACTCCGTAACACCGGTTGTGAAAAAAAGGAAATCTGGACGTTTCCACACTCTGACTCTTATCGAGAACTGAGCTAGAACTTTATTGCGATTAAGCAAATACGTCAGCAAGATTTTATTGTTTTTTTTTTCGAAAAAAAAAATGAGTGAAACTCATTGAAACTGCGGAAACTTCTCGGACGTATTCATGTACAAAAATCAGTATCCTTTAGTATTAATCGGTAAGAGGCTCAACCTTCTTAAACCGGTTATGTCTAGTTGGAACGGTTGAAAACAGCTATTTTGGGTTTTTTTTTAAATAGGAAATCGTGATGACAAATTTCTATAAAAATGAGGTATTTATAGGTAATATTTTATAATAATCCATTTCTAAAAAAATTAAAGAAGTTTCGTTAGTATATTAGTTTAGCCTATGATTAATCGTAGGAATTTCGGAAACATCGAATTTAAAAAAATTGCGCGTGCTGAAAGTGAGCCTTGAGTTTTGTGAAAAAATTGGCATTTTTCGTTCGTCAAATCGAAAGTATACATCGGCAAAGAAAATCCTTTGATCAAATACTATATTATCACATCTAGAAAGAGGCATACAAATTTCGGAAATATCGGTGCATTAGTTTTTGAGATATTTTGCTCATCGACTCTGAAAACGCGAGATAAAAGCGTTTAAAGTTTCGAACGACGTTCCGACGGGCATCAACATAACAGCCCATAAATCTGTCAATTTTGATCGGATCACCTTGCAATTTTCAGTAAACATTTATAACATATTATACTGTCGAAATATATTGGTTTTGAAAACAATGATTTTTCAACTTTTACACAAAATAAAGGCATTTTCCTCGAACGGTTTTTTCCTTTCGACATTATTGTTCTCGTCTCATTTTTTGCTATCGAAAAAGCTTCGGTTCTCATCCCCATTCTGCAGAGCTCTTTGGTTACCTGACATTTTTATCTTCCACCTGGTATTGATGGATTTCCGATACATCATGTCAGTGTCTTTTCTGGCAGACTCGGCAACTCGTGAAAACGAGAGAGTACGGAAGATGGAAAAGAAATGTATATAGATATGAATTTAGAGAGTTTTTCTCTCAGCCACACGTTGAGGAATATTCGAGCCTGAATGCGTCGTATAGTGAGCTGTCAAACTTGTAGGCAATAATTCAATTTTTCACTATAAATAGCGGATAAAAAAAATTCGCGTCCAAATGACTGTTTTATTTATACGTTTTTTAGCCGTTCCTATGAGAACGGTGTATGTACATTTATATGGTAATCGAAATTGTAGAATTACTATATTCGTGGCTGTGGCCGTTTCCTCCCTGTGAACAGCTGTGGTACACGAGCGTGACGAATTATCGACCTCAGGCACACCAAGCTCATGTGGCGCAGCCACAAAAAGGATCAGCATTAAAAAAAAAAAGTTATTTGGGAAATAATGCGCCTCGGAGTAAAAGTGGGCGATATTTCCTTGATTGATAGGATGAATTATAGGACCTAATTTTCTTGTCTTTTTGAGTCCGGCTATTTCCTTCGTATTTTAATTTTGACCTTATTTTTTCGATCCAAGCAGGTTACACCCGGAATTTTCGTAAATTTTTTCTAGGAACACGTGGGCACGTTTACAAATTTGTGTTTTTTGTTTCGAAGAGTACGTTTTTGAGTATGTTTCTAAGGAACAAGTCATGCGAAATAAGAAGATCAAACGCATTTCGTTTTTGCATGAAATTATCCAGTGCTTGGGAGAAGGATTTTTCTAAACATTGAATTAAAAAAATGGCCAAAATCGACATCGGATGGAAAACCAAAAAAGGAAATTTCTAAAAATGTCAGCCACCGAAAATGTCAATTGTAGACATTTGCGTCCTCGTTCTACAAAAGTGTCGTTTGAAATGTCAACAACAACAAAATGTCAATAAAATATGTCAACAACGGTAGATGTCAAATGTAGACATTTGAGTCCTCGTGCTACAATATTATCCTTCACATAGGGCATGTCCACGATAATCAAGAAACGAATTTTGAAAATTCTTTATGAAGCCATGAGGGTTGTCGTTTATCGTTCATACCCAGCCGAAAAATACGTCGGCATTTTAATTAAATTCCATATGTAACGACTCTTGAGCCAAATGGTCCGTGTCGTTGGATTTAAAGAAAGAGAAATTTTAGACCGATGCGTCATACTGCATTTTATCGCCGACTTTTTTTTCCGGACGGAAAAAAAGAGCTCGCCGTAGGGTCTCGCCTGGTCTTGCGTTTATATCACTAGCTCTGTGTATACACGTTTTGTGCTTCTAAGGCTCGGGTTTTTCGTTTATCTCGTAAAAATCCGGTCTGCTCGTTTTTTTTCTTCCTTTATCTTAAGACAACGTTACAGCGTTACAAAATAAACAGGTATCCTTATGTTTTTTTTTTATTAAGTATACAATAATAATTTTTTTGTCGTTTTTGTCGAGTTTTTTTAACGATACGTTTTCCAATTAATTCGGTTACTGTGGATCGTACACAGTAACGATTATTACGATCGAGCTAACTGCTATCGTCAATCGGACATTTGTGATAGCCCGCGGACGGAGCACTCGCCGAGTCCAATCTATACTTGCCGGCGAAACGTCGACGGGTATTTACGAAATATTTTAATTAGCTTATCGCTCACACGAATCATTGACAGCTGCCGCGTCACCGCGTGCACTTAATAGGCCCGTTTTTTTGGTGCAATGTACTCGTACAGTGCTGGGGCTGAAGACTTGGCGCGAAGATTGAAAAATCGCCCACGGAGAACACTCATGAAAAATGATATAGTTGCAAAAACAATAATTTTTCGTGGCAAGTGAGAGACTAATTTTGCCAAACGAATTTTTTTTATGGAGAAAAAACCTTCTGATGATTGCTGGAAAATTTGTGCGAAATTATTCGAAATATTCAATGGGGTCATGAAAGATGACGTTTTGAAAATATGTTTTAGTTTATTGAAGTTAAAGAGGTGTAGAGATTTCAAAACCCATTCATATTTACCAAATTGCTCATTTATTAATTGCTATTTTTCATTTACGTACGAGAAATTTTTCAAAAAATACATTTCCCTCAAAATATATTTGAGGAGATGGCGAACAAAACCGAATTTGTCCACAGGTCATTTAAAAACAAATTGTGTTTTTTCAAGCACACCTTGATTAGCTCCCGAAATATTTTCAGCTCAAAACACCTCAAAATTTGTTCAAAACTGCGTTTTTGAGCGGCATGGCAGTTTTTAGGCACAAAAATGTAAATAAAAATTGAATCTGACGTAGTGTGGACAAGTCCGGTTTCATTCTCACGTCCTCATTCTTATGCGTAAAAATAGTCAATTACATTCCCGTCAATGTTTCCTCCAGTGCGCACTTTTTCTCGAGAGGGGAAAATCTTGAAGGGTATTTACGCCCACGCTTGCGTTGCTTCCCGCTAAATTTCCCGGATATAAATATTCCTTGAAGCCCTCGGCTTCGCTTTTCTTCCTGCTCCGGAGTCTCCTTCCGCATGTTTAGCACACGTCGTTAAGTAATTTATGAAACGCACGCGAGGCTCGAGCGCGTGCTATGCAAAAATATCCCCGTGATGTCCCTTTCGTCGACGTCGGTCGTTGTTGTTTCTCGCTCGCGCAGCATCGGAAAATATATGACGTTCTTTATAGTATTTCCATGCGAAAGAAAACGGAATGAGGAGGGTCGAGACCCGCGGGGAAAAGCTTTCCTCTCGTTATGCCTGTACGCACACTTACACCTTGTATATCTACTATTGGAGATGGCCCGAGCGAAAGCGAGAGCAGAATTTCTTTCGCTTCCTCTATCGCGATTAATTACGCCCTCATTCGCGCCCCAAGTGCGGGTTCCCTCCTTTCTTTTCAACGATGCATCGTCGATATTGACATTTGCCTTGCCCCTACTCTTGTCCCTTTTTCCTGGAGGAGAAATATCCCGAGACTCAAAAATACACGTATGGGGCATTCCTCGTGAAATATACACACACATACATATATATATATATAATAGTAATAAATAATTATTTAATCGTTTCGAATAATTCTAATTTTTTTGTCAATAATAATATATATATATATATATATATATATATATATATATATATATATATATTATTGACAAAAAAATTAGAATTATTCGAAACGATTAAATAATTATTTATTACTGGGGGGGCGGGGGGGGGGGGGGGGCAACGAAATATTAAGATGGGATACTAAAGTATTTGGTAATTCCGCGCATGCGTTAGTGGGGAAAGTAATGAATTCTTTAAATTATTTTTTAATTATGAAATTATTTGTAGAATTTTATAATTTTATAATAATAATAATAACAATAATATAATATAGTAAAATATAATACAATATAATATTATATAATTTAATATAAACATTAGAAAATTATTCTTCCTAAAATTCCTGTTTTCAAATATTTTCAAAATAATTGTCAGACTAATCTCATGAGGGATTTAGTCATCCCGAGTCGTATTTTTGTCCGGTGGATCTCCCATCAGCCGGAGTTCACCTTAATGTACGATCTTCGAATTAGTACGGAAAAAAAAATCTCGAGCACTTCATCGATGCATAAAACATCCAATAGATACAAAAAGGAATGAAAATGTACAAAATTTTTCTTCATATCTTCCCTTCAAAGCTCATTGTGCATCAGTACCTCAAAACCTTTGGCTTTCCAGCTCCGTTTCATCGAGTCTTCCTTTCAGGAATGAAACTTTCGGTAGCGATTTGTTTTCCATTTGAGACTCGTGACGGACTAGCACAGAATGGCTCTTACGTCTGTGCAAAAGAGGGTCCGAAGAGCGAATGGTACACGACGATTCCCTCTTCCTCCCCCGTTCGCCGAGAGTCGAGGGTCTTTCCCTCCGTGTGCAAGCCCCACGATGGGGTTGCATAGCTGTTGCAGGGGTGATGCCGCGCCGTACGTATCAATACGAGGAGAGAAAACACATCTACGAGATCGGGATGGGGTTGGAAGGAGAAAAAAGAATTGAGGTGATGCAGGATCAGCACACGCAATATCCACGAGACCCCTGTCTCTGGAGCGTGTTCTCATTCACCCACCGCATACTTTTGCTAGGTGCATTTTCACCCCCCCCCCCCCCCCCCCCCCGAGAAAGTCCGCGAGAAAGAGAAAGATGGGGATATTTTGCAGGCAGGTAGATCGGTAAATGTGGATGGGTGATGCTTTTTCCTGGCTGTAGGTTGGTAGGTAGGTAGAACATTACGCATTATGTAGGTTGGAGGGAGAGATTATGCGAGAGATTGCCCACGGTTAGTGCGTATGTGTGGGTGTGTGTGTGTGTGAGAGAGAGGGGGTGGCAGGGAGTGAAAGGGGAGGGGCAGAAAGCTCCCTCTCGATGTACAAGGGAATTAGACCATAATCGTCCACGCGTGGTATGCATTGCCCAGAGGGGGCACATATATGTCCATTTACTCGGACCTCAGTGTTCACTCAGCTCAAGTATACTACGTATGTGCATATACGTGTGCCCAGTATTACATGTGGGCTGAAGGAGAGGGTCGAACGATTTTCCCTCCCGATCGGTAGGGATCGGAAAATTATGTCACCGGTGTAACGATCACTCATGTGGGCATTCGTGTAATAAATCCATACGTCGCCAGGATACGCCGATTTCCGCAACGACACGTTTCGAAAATTGAGATCACAGATCACATTTCAGTGAATCTTGAAGGGAGAACACCATCGTGATGCTACGAAAAACTGTCATTTTTTCCGATTGTTTTTGTTTACTGGATCATTTATTTGGGATTTGGAAAAAACAGTATGTTATTAGGCATATATTGAATTTACTTTGTGTAAATTATTACTTAACAAATGAAATATTAACACTGTTATTCGGGTATAATAGAGCCGTGTTAAAAAATATGGGGTCCAACGACCGGATCGATGAGTTCACAATGGTTGGCCTGAAAAATAGAAATAACAAAGTTGCATAATGTATATAAATGTAGTTCTCGTAGTAACTAGCCGTTTCAAAGACATTTTTTTCAATAAATGATTGTTCTACCTGCTCTCACTAAATCGTCTGTAACTTGTTCAATTTTCAATATTGTAATTCTAATTTGTTTCATACATTTGTGAATATCTGCACTTTGAGAAAATACAAAAAAAAACAATTTTTTTACTCGTCACAGCGGTGACGTTAAGGTGGGATCTTAAGAGTTTTACTCATTGATACTTTTTTTTTTTATTGAAGACGACGAGGAATTGTCTGAACTATGTTGAAACTATTTGAAACTATTTAAACATATTAAATACATTAGTGACATAACGAAGAACTATTTAAATTAATGTATTATACATTATACATTTTATTGAATTCAATGCAATAACAATATTTTATTATGTAATTTGATTACATTGGATTGATTTGATGCTTAAAATGGAATGGCACTTCTAATTTTGATGATGCAATACGGGGCCTGATCAAATGTTAGGTCTCGTTGAATTTTTCATTAATTTTCCCGTTCGGTGTTCGCCGAACTTTCATCATCTTCGGAGAATTCGTATTTCGCTTTTTTTTTCCCTCAGATGTGTCCTTGTCAAAATTTCATGAGCAATACCCTCGTGAACATTGACAGCTGTTTTAAGGATATTGGATAGACACTTTGGAGGGATTTAAAAGGTATCACTCGAGTCTCGAAAGGCAAAGTCCTCTTGGCTGCGTAGACGCACTCTCGCGACGTAATTCAATTCTTTCAAGTGGTATTCGCGCGGAAAAATCAATTTTGTTTCGTTGCGCTGACGCTTGCGCAAGCCGGAAGTAGGAAACTGCGTAAAATCACAGTTTTCTCGTACAGTTGATCGTCAGTCGATATAGAAGTTCTGGACATTCCCCCGGCTGCTTTTGTGTACCTTCTCACGGTAAACGTCGGTAAAAATGATCGGTCGATGGGCTTGAAAAAATGCAGCAATCGATAATGCAGAGTTCTGCAGAAAATCCGCTAATTACGAGAAAGAGAAAGAAAAGTCCTTTATCGACGTCGCGTATTACATCCTTTTTTCTTCATATCGACAAATTCCTAAATTTGATCATATTTTTAAAATCTGAAGAAAATTATTTCATCGACTTACGGTAAAGTAGCTGACAAGGTAACGATCTACTTACCGTACAACGGTAGCAGGATTATTTCTTTTTCTTCGCACGGAAAGAAGGTCTCTGTACTGAAATCGATTCGACATTTTTTTTAAATCCAATCCCCGACGATACTTCGAGAGATAGATAATTAATCGGCTCCATTGAACTAGAAAGACAAAATTCACGTCGAGATGTTATTTCTGGCTGAGTATCTCTTGCAGAATTCCAACGTAATTGAATTCACGAATGAATGAACTCTGAAGCCTGAAAGAATGATATTTTAATCCATTTACTATTCTTGAATGTTTCAGCACCTGTACCACCTGCAGACGGGAGAAGGTTTGCTGAGAGAAAGAGGCAGAGGTCGAGGAAAGGGTGGAACTAGGGTGAGTCGACTGCACAATTACTAAAACCAATTAAAGTTCACGTACCCTTCCTCAGTACTGTTTTTTTTCCTAAGGGTTTTCTTTTAATTATCATTTACATTAACATATCTTTTATATTAACGTCTGATTATTTATTAATTTTTATTAAATTTACGCTCTGTCTTCGTTTTTACCGAGACGTTACATTTCCATTGGTCAACAAAGTGAAACGTAATTAATTTATTCTACCGTGAGTTTGCACTAATTGCGCGAACGTTCGATTTTTCTACTTACGATTGTGTACGCGTTAAAAAAAATTGCAGACGATTTAATTGTAAATTGTAAATTGTGCAATGACGAGGATAGTAAGAAGATAGCTCTTCCGTTCGCAAGTACAGAAAGATTCGCCGTATAGCTCGGTTGGATCGGAGCACTCGAACGACTCAATAAAATCCGGAAACTGACTACTTGGATGAGGCACTCGTGGAAGACTACGATCTTTACGACCTCCAATATACTTGCTGTTTCTCTACCCGCTTTTTCACTCGAACTGTACACACTGAGCGGCAGTACTTCGTGCTTCCGGTCTCAAATTCTTCTCGCGTTTTCTCAACCACCCCAACCGTCACGAGTTTGAGAACTCGACAGAAACATCTCTAAATTTTCACAACTTCCTCACTTTCTTTTTGAATATTTTTCACTACTGCTTTCGTTGACGTCCTCGTGAATCGAGAGTCGTTACTTTCCTGTGATTTGAAGCGAGGACACGTCTGCGACAGGCCGAAAAAGATCGTTTTTCCCAATTTTCGTTTAGTGGATTATTCATTTGAAGTTTTGGAAAAGGTTTAGCGATAAAAAAAAATTCAACAAACTTTTCGTCCACGATTGTCAAACGGTACGAGGGGGAAAAAAATTCCAAAATGTTGTGCGACGATGTTAGAAAATTCTGAATCTGAGTATTTATGCTTTTGTCGATAAATAATTAGGAGTGAAATTTAGCAATATAGCGAGTACGGCTGAGAGAAGAAAAATTTAATTAAAATTAGATGTCGCTGAGAAAGAAGGAAGAGTGAAGATTACATTTTCCCTCCCTCGCACTCGCGCTCTTTCTCTCTCCCTCAGCCGTTCTTGATGCCGAGCTGTATGGGAGTTTGAGAACTCATATTAAACAAGGCGCTATTGATCGATGCGTGGGTTGTCTGCCCGCCTTGCTGGTGGAACGTGCTCGCACCGCCATGTTTAAAATTTTCGCTGTTTCTGGCTTGTCCCTCTGCCGGATGGAACCGCAACTGTCCATGGCCCTCCTCCCATTTTCCTCTTTTGGTAGCCTACAACCGGTCTTTGCTCTTTTTTCTTTTCATACACTGGCCTTTTATTCTTCATTGCTAACTCTTCAATATCTTCTTTTCCCCTTCACACGGACATCCTTTCATTTTTCGCAACCAACACTTTGTTCGACATTGACGTATTCTCATGACATCGCGATAAACGTGGATAAAATTATAGTGGAACCGTAGATACATAATTCACGTGTGAGTATTTTAGCCGAACTATTTCTCCACCGATCTGACTCCAATTGACATCTTCGTTTACCGCTGTGTCGATAATAAATGGATAACGACGACGTGAAGATGACCACCCCTATAGATCGTTGAAGAGACGAGTGAAAGAATAGAAGCTTCGCTGGTAAAGCGTGGGACCTTTTGCGAGGCTAATAACATCCAGGGGTGGGCATTCCACCCTACCAATCACGGTCTAGAGAGTCTCTATATAATTGTACGAACAGGGCGGAATTTTCCAGGAAGACAAACCTACGTGAAGGTCTGAGCGTGAATAGAGGCGCCATGGCTGACTATTTATGGACTCATAAAGCCAAGGAATTATTTATACGTATACTGAGGGTGGTTGTTTGTCTCTTGGACATTTCTGTCCCGCGTTACGTATATCTCTAGGAGGGCCTCTTCATCGTGGCCAACTATCATTTTCCTTTATCCGTGACGCACTATGGATCATTCATAAAAAATATCAATTGGAATGTTCGAAGTACACCGATGTTTGTCATTGCAATTTCATCACCGTTCGACAATGAACCACGCGGTGCGGTCATCACGGTACAACCGATTCACCGATGGATCTGATAAATCTAATGGATTCTCCATTGGACTCCGTCGTTATTGAAGAATCGCAGAATTTGACATCAATTTGAATGATCAATCGATCTCTGAGAATGATGGCGATCGTCTACGATCATTAGAATCTTAGCTTCGAAGTGGCACGATAAACGTCAAATGATTGATGTTCTTGATTATTGGCGGCTGCTCACACGACGCTTGGCACATACCTGCACCAACATCGCGAACTTCAGATCCCTCATACTCATATAGGAAAGGACGTCATTATATCCTCGCCTATTTATAAACGTATCTGCGTAATCTAATCCGCGAATAAACGGATGAGATCATTTGGGGAGCTGATGGTCTCGTCTTCGAGGATGAGACCAAGATAATGACGAACCGTACGTAGCCAGAGGAACATTAATCAAATCAAACTTGATCAAATCCAAAGTTGATCTACTTTGCCAAAAAATTGCTCAGTCGATTTGTGGTTTTCCGTCAAAAATCGTAATCATTCATTCCTCATATATTGAAAATTTACGCTTGGAAAATGTTATTTTACGATATGAATGCACAGTCCAACAAGTTCAACCTAAAAGAAACGTTCTCATCTGAAAAATGACATTTTTGGAATTCTTTGAACATTTGTGAAATTTATTGTTAAACTCTGTGGAAGTTTTGTGATATTGTGGGTGTGTGAGGGCCGGAAAAGTCTCGGGTTTAATTTTATGACGGCACGGCAGTGAATATGCGTCATATCGATGCACGTCGTCAAGGAAGACTCAAGCTGTACGTATAAATGTGTATTGCTAAACATGGCGACCACGATCCTCGACTATCAAAAAGCTAACTCTTTTCGTTCAAATCTTCCAAACGTCACCTAAATTTTGAATGTAGACCAGCCGCATTACTTTTAGTACATCAAAATATCGTACCTACTAAATTTTAGGGTGAGCTTAGGAAATTTCTAACACCGGAACTCAGCCGATGATGATTCTTTTGAACAGCTCAACACCTAACATTTTTTTCTCATTGCAAGACGGGTCGAAAAACATTTCGTACCTATCAAAGGCGTAAAAGTCTTATACTAGTATAAAAAAGTGGTTTAAAAGCCCCTCCATTTGAATCTCGATCAGATGTTCATTTCGAATCAACCGATCCATCAGCTTTAATTCATCCTTCAATTACAGCTGTAATTGAAGGATGAAAATGAATCTGAATTTCCGCAAAATCGATTTCTCCGTTTTCTCATCGACACGAGAACTTGCCAATAATGCCGAAGAATGTATCAAGCTGAACAGCTATGCGGCACGTCGCGACGAGTGTCAGGTTGGAGATTCAGTCTGCAGTTGTTTTACAAAGCGATGGTTCTGCTGGTAATCTAAGAGACAAGAGGGGCGATGGTGCAAGTGAGCCGGTGTAAGAGCTTTGTTGTTGAACCCGCAAGTGGGGTAGGAGTGAGTCTAACCGCGGGCTCGGTTTTCCTTCAAGAGGGATGACGGAGCAGCTACCGAGAGTGAAGTGGCATCGTGGTGGAAGGGGCGAGATGCTGGCAAGTTCAAGCGAGATGCCACTGACAAAAGTCCTTAGAGAGATAGACTGAGTGGGACTGCAAAGGAGAGACGGGGAGGGAGAGAGAGAGAGAGAGAGAGAGAGAGAGAGAGAGAGAGAGAGAGAGAGAGAGAGAGAGAGAGAGAGTGATATCAAAAGCTGAGGGTGAGGGAGTGACACCACAAAGAGAGAAGGAGACGGAGAGAGTGAGGAAAGAGAAAGGCCAAAGGGGTGGGTTTGTGTGTATGTATGTTATTCAGCGCGAGATCCAAGGCCAACAGGAAAACGTTCTGCAACTTGTTGCAGCCGCGGTTAACAAACGAATGCCTCGAGGATTTTCATCTCCGCAACCCCTGCGAACCCTTGTTCGATTATCAAGATCGTTTCTGCAACCACGGAACGTTTACTCTTTCCTGTCCTTGAGCGGGGCGAAAAAAATCTCGAGTGACAAGCCCCGCTGGCCCGAGTGAAAACGACAATGCGTCAGTTAAAGCCCTCGCATCTATCATGTGCTTGTAGCAGGAGGGGTGGAAACGTATGTCACATTGATACACAAGTTTGTATATATGTGGACGATTACGTTGAACGGCTAATAGCGATGTGTTCATACGACGTTTGCCGATCGAGGGTTTCGAGGCTGAGAAAAAAAAACCAGGGTGCAGAATGCACTTTGCAGACTTTGTCGCGCACAGTGCAACATCGAGGGTTAAAAGTATCGTCATGGCTACGACGTAGTTGCCCGCCTCGTCGAGGGCGTCCAGGGTCTTGCCGAAGCCTCAGGGTGTACTCATTCGGGTGGCCACCATGGGGGGTTGGTTGTCGAGCCAGTTCCCCGGCGGTGGACTCTGGAGGGGTTGTTCCACTGGTCTAGGGCATGGCGGAGAAACGAGGGATATCCATTATTCCGCAGGAGCGGCGAAAGAGCAACGGTAACCAAGGAGCGCCAGGCGAAGGGAGAAGGGGGTAGGGTGCCTCCATCATATATGTACACACAGGAGGCCACGGGGGTTGCCCAAGAAACGAATGGGGGTGGAAATGTTGATGTACTGGAAAGGAAGCCAAAGCGGGAAGCCACGGGAGCATAGATCAGGCAAGAGGTATGGATGAAGAAGGACAGGCATGACAAAGAACCAGGCCCTTGACAACTGCACCATCTTTTCTACGATTTGCCAAGAAAGCTTGCAAATGGACATTGTACGTCAACTGCCAGCTTGCAAACTGGACATTCTGCATCAACTTACGCACCACTCCAACCTGATCGGAAATCCAACTCCAACACTCTTCCAACGATTCTCTGTTCACGAAGAAGACAAAACCTTCCAATCGTTTATAATTTGGCCTTAGCTGCAAAAGGACCAACCCCAAGTTGCAGAAGGCTCCTCGCCAAGTTGCACATCCACATCGTTGGCATGCGTCGTATCAATGAGATACGATAACGCTGTCCAAGTCCTACAGCCATGCCCAGCTAAAAGAGCACTGCCTTTTGAAAAACCTCTGGGTGACCCTCATTAATCCCTTCTAAATCTGAGCCCCGTTTCACAAGAGTGAAAAGCAACCAGGAGATTTCGTGCGGCGGTCCTGGTGGTGGGGTTTAGGGACGTCACGGAAATGCACGAACGTTTCCGACAGTCCCAACGCACCAGGGAACACCGACCCGCAAACTGCTCTCTCTCACTCTCCCTCTCTCGTTCTCTTTCTTTCTTTCTCTATCACTCTCCCGTATGTGGCTTGGGATCTCTGGTGATGCTGTTTCCCCTGTAGTCGCGTTTGCTGAGGAAGACGCGGAGAGAACGAAGCCGCGGTGGCGCGCAATTGACGCCGACGCGGAGCGGGAGAACTAGCTCGACCAACCAACTCTAGGGAACGACCGACGGAGAAAGAGCCGGCGGGAAAAGAGGGGAAACGCGGGAGTGAAGCTGGAGAGGGACGAGGGGGGATCGGGAAGCAACGAAGGCGTGAGAGAGAGAGAGAGAGAGAGAGAGAGAGAGAGAGAGAGAGAGAGAGAGAGAGAGAGAGAGAGAGAGAGAGAGAGAGAGAGAGAGAGAGAGAGAGAGAGAGAGAGAGAGAGAGAGAGAGAGAGAGAGAGAGAGAGAGAGAGAGAGGAGATAGAGAGAGAGAGAGAGATAGCTTACGAGTACGGGCCTTTGGGAGGGATTTGTTAAGGGGGATAAAAAGAGAGGAAACGAGGAGGCAATGTTCGCGCAACGAAGATGGATGCGGCTATGAGGTATACTGTACGCGTATATCTATATATTGCGGGTGAGAGAAAGAGAGGGGAGGAAAATGCAAGAGTGAAGCAGCCAGCGTCAAAGCCCCCAGCGTAGTTATATATATATATATATTTATATATACATATCCATACGTACGAAAATATATATCTACATTTATGTGTGTGCATACAGACATATATAGCAAATATACAGCGGCGTTCACACGGCACGCGCACGCGATAGTCGCGCTTCCTCTTGCTCACGTAGCAGACGCACGAGAGTCGAGGCGAATACGTACGGGCTACATCGTTCTCGTGTGTCATCGATCAAAACGTGTACCTACAATAAAGAAGAAAAAACTGACATCACCTAAAAATAAAATAAAATAAAAAAAAAAAACAATTGAAAAAACGCCTCGCTGCGTCGTTTGTCGGTCGTTGCGATTTTTTCCTCAACAAAAAGCCTCAGCTCATCCAAGCTCAAGAGTAATACACGTACTCGTCTCACGAGCAGACAATTGCGGGATAAAAAGAGAAAAATTATTCTTTACCTTCGGGTGTGGTTTTCACGAGGAAGATAACGACAGAGAGAGAGAGAGAGAGAGAGAGAGAGAGAGAGAGAGAGGGGGGGGGGGTGAGAGAGGGAGAGAGAGAGGTGGAGAAATAGAAAGGATTTAAAACATCGGACATAAAATGTTGCTGCATATGTATTCGTGTGTTATTAGACTCTGACGATTGTCATAATTTGTGAAGTAACAACCAGATCCTGGTGGTTTTTTTTTGTGTGTTGAGGTTAGAGGGTAAGAGGGAGGTAGGCAACGAGGAGGAGACACAAAAACAGAGACACACACTTCTAGAGAAACAGTAGGATCGAGTGAGAGAGAAAGAGAAGATCGTGTTATGCATAGGAAGGCGGCGACCAGCGATAAGGACAGGGGTACCGGGGTATGCCGGAATTTGTGATAGCAGAACGACAAAACGGGCGCAGTGAGAGTGTAACGAGGAGGTGAATATCGTGAGAAAAAGATAGATCGAGGGAGAGCTCGAAGGAGAGGAAAGGAGAACAGAGGCAAAAGAGGAGAGAGAGAGAAACGGAGAGAACGAGGGAAAAGGATAAAAAAAAGAGAGAATTCAGAGAGAGAGGCAGAGAGAGAGAGAGAGAGAGAGAGCAAGGGGGAGAGATATTGAAGAAGTGAGAAACGATGAAGAGAAAGAGAGGGTAAAAGAAAAAGAGAATACTGAGGGAGAAAGATAAGAAGACGGCGGCGGGGGAGAGAAAGAAGAAGAGGTATCGAAGGATTGAGTGACGAAGAGAGAAAAAGAGAGGGAGAGAGAGAGAGAGAGAGCGACAGAGAGGGAGAGAGAGAGAGAGAGAGAGGAGAGAGAGAGAGAGAGAGAGAGAGAGAGGGAGAGAGAGAGAGAGAGAGAGAGAGAGAGAGAGAGAGAGACGCGACGAGTGATCAAGAGGGACGAAGAGAGTCGGTGAGGAAAGGCTGAGCGCACGAGGGGCCGTCGAACGTGGAGACCAGAGACTTGCCGTGGCCGTGGAACGGTGAGGGACTTGCATGTATAAAATCACTCGTAAGCACAGTGTCTTTTTTAAATTCGTGATATACGTTTTTTCCCATCCTTTGCAATAATAACCTTGAATAAATAATTTCGTAAAAATACGGCTCTATTTCGTGGCAATTCAGTGTGAGGAAAAATTGAAATATTGGCGGAAAAAAAGGAGGGAAAAATTGAATACACGATTATACTGACGCGCAGCGTAAACCGGCCGCTGCTGTCTGGAATCGCGGTGTGCTATCGTGGAAGATAGAGAGAGGGAGAGAGCGAGAGAGAGCGAGGGGGAGAGAGAAAAAGTGTGTACGAAAGAGCGAGAGGGAGAAAAAGAGATAGCGAGTCCTCGCCGAGGCAGGCAGGAATCGATTTTCCCCCGCGACGACGGTGTCGACTATACAACGTCGACGACGACGACGACGACGACGACGATAAGAAAAGGTGAGCAACGGGATAAAGAGTGGGAGGGAAAGACAGTGATAGCGGGAGGGGGGGGGGGAGGTAGAGGGAAAAAGACGGAACGAAAGAAAGAGAAAATCATTCCCTCGCGTTTACGTACTCCGAAAAATTTGTATGTTCATCTTACGTTTTTCGGCATTACTTTTTGTCGCACAAGCAATGGGAATGCTCGTAGCTCGGCGCGAATAAAAGTGGGACTCAAAAATTTCCAAGTTTCATTCACCAAAAATTGTTCAGGCTCGTTAAATGTGAAAAATGATATTTCAATGAGCAGTTTTCGTGTGACGACGATGATAACGACGAGACGATAAAACTTTCGCCTCCGTCGCAGACTCTCGCACACGTTCGTTCGACTTGCTTGGAAAAACAAAAGCGGTTGTAAAACTTGCGAAGCAGCAGTGAAAAATACAAATGGAAGGAAGTATTTGAACCGCGGGAGAGACGCGTGACGGCATTCGTAAAAAAAAAATGTGCGCACCTCGTCTCACGTTTTTTTTTGCCGCTAATTGACAATTAATGGAAAATCGAAGAATTTAGGCGGGAAAAGTGAGAAATTGGCGAATCGGAGTATCCGGACTCGACTGAGAAATCTGGAGAATTTTTGCGCGGGAAAAGACGTACCCGTGGCTATTTTACGAAAAAAATCTTTTTCATATCCGGTTTCGTGACTGTTTCGCGAGTGAACTAGAAGTTCAATGGCTCGAGGAAACTTACGATAGTCGTGCTCATTTTACTCGGACCACTCTCGTGGGACTTGGCGCATCGCCGTGAGAGTCTCGTTTGAAATTATCGGGCGGTCACCCGGTATAACTTCTCGGTCGAAGTATAACGGGTGTGGCGATACTTTTCGAGACTTTCTCTCCTACAAGATGAATCTCAGTGTATCTATATATACGTGCATTTATGTGAAGCTAATGCGCGCGAATCGGACCTCTCGAGCGCGGGGATTCTCTCTCGGCTGTCTCGAGGTCTCTCGCCCCTCGTATTTTCCTCGTCTCGCCTGGTATCGTCGCGAGCATACATTGCGATGTACATATTCGCGTGAACACGAGAGAGCAGACTCACCACAGACAAAAAACATCAAAGTCGAAGTCCGAAACTCCGAATGGTTTCGGAATCAAGTTCTTTTTTTTTCTTTTTTTTTTTAAATGTGCACGTGGCGTGTAAGAATTTTGAATGGACGAGCAATAGGATAGCTGATCGTTTGTTTTTAATGATACTGTTGTTGCGTGTGCATCGCTGAAAACACGCAATTTATCATTTATTTCCAACTGCTCAAGACACGGACATTTTTCTCAGTGTGAACATTATTTTATTTTGTAATGATATAATATAATGTAACAAACATGATAAAATAATCAAAATAATAATAATACGAAAATAAAGTAATTTAATAACATTGCATTATTTAGTAATAACATTACAGTATTCTCTTTTTAGATTTTAATCAATATCATACGGAGTTCAAGTGGTGAAAATTGAATTTGTAAGATCGCTCCGGGCAACGCAGAAATAGTACGAAACCGTAATCGTACTTCATTAATTTAATGCAATAAAATGGCGAACGTGTGTATGCATCGGGCGCAGTGAAACGTTCTTGTCGATGAAATTGAATTTGTTGTGCACGACTTGAAATATAATTCAGCATTTCAAAAAGGCTCGCAATGCTCGTAGCTGAACATTTGATTAAAATTTTCAACCGCTGTTGGACGTCGAAACTAAGATTCCGCGGTATTTAACAATATCTTCTCGTCAATCTCGAATTTTCAGTTCAATCTACCAGAACAATTGTTTCTCCATTAAGGCAGGCCCCTGTGATGAGCCGAAAAAGGTAGTTTTTTGCCAATTTTTGTTGTTTTCTCGATTATTTATTTGGGATTTGGGAAAAAAGGTATGTTATTAAGCATACGTTAAACTTATTTCGTATAAATTTTAAAAAATTAACAACGTTATTAAGAGCCTCTATAAAAAATGTGTTTGAACAGGCCGAATCGATAACTTGGCTGACGTTAGTCTGAGAAATAAAAATAAAAAAGCTTTATAATCCTTATGAATTTAGTTTTCGTTGTACGTAGCTGTTTTTCAAAAAGAAAAAATCATAAAGTAGTGGGTGTTAATAAAAAGTGTAATTCTGGCGAAATTTTTAGTTTCGTCCGAGGGTTAAAAAATACTCCATATAAAAACGATTAGGTACGACAGCTACAGCAATTACGGAAATGTTGGTTTTTTATAATTGAAAATTGGAAGTTTCATTACAAGTTTCTTAAAAATTATTTACTTGAAGATTCATTGATTTTATTTCATTTAAATAATAAATTAATTTAATTAATAATTAATTAATATCAAGTTAACAAATTAAATTTATTAACGTCGACATTTTTTCACATATCCGTCAATTAACGTCAATTAACTATAATAATCCATGATTAACGTCAACATTTTTTCACATACCCTTGAATATTTTGAGAAAATGCAAAAAACATCGATTTTTTTTACTCATCACAGTGGTATGCCGCCTCAATAAATACAATGAGAATTACGATTAAAATTCAATTCTAGTAAACATTCAGAGTGTAGAATTGCGGCAAATATGTAGAAAAACCGAATACCATCAACACATGAAATTCTATTAATGATTTTCGGATTTTTTTCCACCAACGCGCGAAGGTTTGCCCTAGCGTAGGACAAAAGCGTAAAACAATCATGGCATATTCAGAGACGCAGCGGTGAATACTGACGTAGAGGCTTGTCGGTTAAAAGTGTAACGTGTACGCCGTTCGTGAGTTTCTCGTTGCTCGCGGAGGCTCCCGCCTCGTTATCAGACGTCACGCTCCAATATATATTTTTTTCCTTCCTTTTTTCCCTTCGCGTGTTGGAAGAGAATAACCATAAAAATGTATATGCCACGCGGTTGATATATCTAGCGCGAATAATGAGAGGCAAAAGAGAATGAAAAATCTACAAATATATATATATATTTATATATATATATATATAAATGTATACCAGGTATGTTGCATTCGATCGATCAATTAAGAAAAAGAGCCGGTTTCAAATAAACGCCATATAATTGAACGGAATTGACTTGAGTTGAATAAATTTCCATTCGAATTGAAAATGGATAACTTGCGGAGTGATGAAATCGATCGAACTTCAACCTTGTAACGGTATTTATCGAAACAGAAAAACGAAAGTTGTATTAGGCGGAAAATAATTGCCACATGGGCAGCGATATTTGTTGAATCATATCACGGATAATATTTTCACGTGTCAAGATGTCTAGCGATGTCGATGAAACCGCGAGAGTTCAACGGCCAGCCAAGACTCCAATTTTTTTGTTCCCCAAACATTTACATGTTGTAAATCCTATCGTGCAACAAAATGTTTGCCGTCTGGGGAGACGAGAAGCGTTGTGCGTGTTTGTCGGTGGGACAAGAGTTGCGCAATCCTCCGACTCTATCGTGAGGAATTCAGGTCACGCGTTTGTCCTGTGCTATTAGCGTCACGCCATAAAATTCAGTCGTCGATCATCCACGATATCTTGCGTTTCTCGATAAAACAAAAAATTAAACCGATCTACCGTAACCCTAATATCGACAATAGCTTGTCAAATATTTTCCTTAACTTGCCTCTTTTGTTTTTGACAATAAAAAAAAAAAATTGTCGCCCCGCTGACGATATCTTGAGAATAACGGGCAGCCACGTGGAGTCGAAGAGGAAATGACTGTCGTTTCTCGGAGTCGGATAGAGGCAAAAACGCGAAAAAATTTCGGAATTTTCGTAATGCTGATTTCTAATTTATTCATAAATAACAATAACAATAAAGAGAAACAAGAACTATTGTTATTGTGATTAATTAAACATTTGTATTATGGTAGAAAAACAATACAACGGGGAGGGAATCTTTGCAGCCACAGATCGAAATATTTTCCTACGCTATTCACAAGTACCTATACACAATATATTTCGGGCTCTTCCCTCTGTTTAATCTTCCGCCAGACCACATCTTCCAGGCGCTTGCACTTTTCGGATTCTCATCCGAAAAAATTACTTTAATAGGATCCATTACCTTTTTTTTTCCCTCTAAACTACGATGATTGACAGGTCAAAAGACCAGGAACCCTCAATCATCTTTTTATGAAGGGTCTGACAATATCTTTCCGTTATTTTCATTCTTGTTTCCGAGACTCTGATTGGCTGTTCTTTTTTCGTTTTTATTCCCGTGCCCGCATAGTCACCGAAACAGCTGAATATGACGGACAATGCGAAAACTGGATCAAACTGTGCCTTCGAATCAATCGAACTTGGATCAAACGAATTGTACTTCGGAAATAATATTTCTATTTCTGATAATATAAATATCGTCACGAGATTGCATTAATTACTGGAAAAAACGAACAATTTAAATCTCGTGCCAGAATTTATTTATTTAATATTTATTTTAATTAATTACTTTTTAAA
Organism: Ophion obscuratus; assembly: GCA_964007375.1. Classification (NCBI taxonomy): domain Eukaryota; kingdom Metazoa; phylum Arthropoda; class Insecta; order Hymenoptera; family Ichneumonidae; genus Ophion; species Ophion obscuratus. The sequence goes on from OZ023321.1 coordinate 1,451,590, forward strand.
TATTTTCGATCGAATATTCATTAGTTTGAAATACGAAATGTAAATTGAACGGCTTCAACGAGGTATCCAATTATTTCCACCAACTATTATTTGCAAAGCAAATATTCCAGAAGAAAAAATCTGTAATTAGTATAAGCATTAAATTGGTATAAATCATGCTTTCCAATTGAAAACTTGTAAACATGGCGAACCCTCCATGGGACTGCGTAACTAGCGTCCTCGCAAAATCCACCGACACATGCACAAACGCACACTGAAGAGTATTGCAAGCGTCGTCATATTTATTGCCGAGGTCGATTTTAAATTGGAGTGAACTCGATGAGAGGATGCTCGCGCGCCGGATGCACTTTAAAGACTGCTATATGCTTTATGAATATACATACGAGCATTTTTAAAAAAATAATATATAAGTCATCGTTTGTTGGCTAAATTAATGAGGAGAAATGGCAGATCCATAAACAACCTTGACAAAAAATTAACTCTCAATAATGACAACTAATTATCGCGTACGCGTTGACGATCCATCCCTAAATGACTTACCATTTGCGATTAAAAATATCTAAAAAAATACGTCCGCTGAGCCGATCGAAGTCGAGTATGAAACACAACTTTTTTAGCCAAATGGCAAATTTATGGCAGGTGGTTAGGGCTGCTATATTCGTTGTAACTTCTCCCTCGTTTATCTCTCTCCTGCTCTTTTTCTCGCTTCACTCAAGGACTCTCGTTTTTTTATTGAACGAGTCTCGCGTTAATGAATTTTCAACGGTCTACGAGTACTCCAAGAAGTGCAAGTCGTTTAACCACCCGCTGGGCAGGGAAAAGCTGCCTCTCGTTGTCGTCCCCATGGTCGTTAAGAAACTCTCGCGTCTTTTACTTTCCGTCGTGTTAGAAGAAAAACCTCTCGCGGTAACAATTACGATGCTCCAAATTGAATGAAAAGTCCATTTTCAGCTCGGTCGCTAAATTATTTTACAAGTAAAAATTTAGAAAAAAGCAATTCCCTTTGATTTGATTTTAAGTAGAAAAATGTTAGACGATTTATAAACTATTAACGTTTCTTCGTAAATTGTTTCAAAATTATATAAAAGCTTAACATTTATTATCCACATTATTCGAGAAACTTTTCCGTGGAATGGCTCTTGCACTATTAGTTTCGTTTGAATACGATGATCATCGTGCCAGTGAATTTTCGAATATGAAATGGCAAGCTCGGGGGCAAAAAAGATATTTTCGCCAGAGTGAGATTTACTTGCGAACTGAGATAGCTGAAGAACAAGAGCTCGTAAAGTCACGAATATATTATAAAGGGCGTCGCACTCCTATGCTGTTTTTACGAGCTTGGTTACGTTATTAAAATATTCGAATTCTTTTCGCGCTCTCCGGGATTTTCTGCACTATGCATTCGTGTCTGTGAAAGATTGGTTTTATAACAGTAGCCTAGTATTTAAGAGATGAAGAGCAGAAAACAAAAGACATTCTTTAAGAACTTTCAAGTGAGGAGGAACTTTCGTTTCATTTTGGTAATCAAGTACAGACCCAAAATTGATGAAAATTGTGGAATTGCGAGAAAATATTTTTTTAATTAGCAACATTGAGTATACACATTTTGAATCTCGATTTATCAGCAATTTTTTAACATCACTAGAGTTATGTTCCCATAACAGTTTTATCAAAATGGTAAGAAAAAGAATTTCGGTTGTTGATGCTTATTTTTCGCTTCGATGCTTTTCTGGTTTTATTGAACCGAAATATCAGCCAAAAAATCATTTAAAAAATAATGCCATTGACATGTCAAATATCGATTATTTAATGAATTTTTTTTGGGCTATTTTGAGTGGGGACTGTACTCGTCGTTGTCGATAATCACCGCAGTTCGCCTCTCGTAAGGGTTTCTCGAACACGCGTCATCGGCATTTTTAAAAAAAGTCATGCCTCGAGCCCGCCTCGAGGCGTCCCTGAGCGACTCGTACGAAATGTACGTATTGTTCGAGACATGTGACTCGAGCTTGGTTTTTACGACTTCTCGAGCTAACGTTCCTCGTAGGCTTTGCCTCCGTGGAGCCGCTACACCAATAACGCACGAACACACCGTACGTTATCGGACTCACTGAGCAATATAATCGATGAATATTACAGCGCGCAAATGCAGTTGCATCGGCAACACAGTAGCACAGTAACTCATATTCCTTTTAATTTTAATTTATGTTCGATTGGACCTTGTTCCTTTTTTTCCATTTTATTTCACATCAATATTTTTATTTATTTCACCGAAAAAAAAAACAAAAAAAAAATATTGCAGTATTCAATTTTCCGTTAAAAATTACCCAAACTTTTTTCGGTTCACATTACACCTCGTTTTTTAAATTTATGTCACGTAATAAAAAAACATTTAAATCGCCCTACAAAACGCTTTTATTTATACGAAGTTGAAATTTTGAACGAATTTTCTCTGAACCATATTTATTATATTATATGAACTTATACACGACGATAGGAAGAAATATATTTGTGAAAAATATTATTGAAACATAAAAAAAAATGCTTTGCTTTGGAATCGACAGGCTAGAATTTGCATTAAAAAAAAATGCCCGAGTTTCATCTATACACGAACAGTTTTTCGCCTTGGCATCACGCCCAAGCCGGAAGTCACCGGAACCTCCTTTTCCCCGCCTTGACGCTTCTACACATCACTACCGCGTTCAAAATTCGATTATACGGCGCTCGACTAGCTGTTCGCCAAGAAACGATATAACTAAATTCCCTGCGCTCTTCGATCGCGTTTTACCGGAGACAAAATCCAAATTTCCATACTGCAGATAAATTTATGAATATGTTTCAGAAAACCTTTGATCAAAATCTCCATTTTGTAAAAGAATATAAAAAAAATGTTACAATATCTTTGTAACATATTTGATAACGTACATTTTTCAACATATTTCTATACACATACATGATTATTATACGATAACATAGGAATACATTGATGGACACGCTACCAATCTGATTCACGCCATCCGTAAATCGACAACGAAATATATATTGTGTTTATGTTTATTCATACGATGCAATTAATAATTGTAAAATCTGTAATTTACGACAGGCAGTTAAATTTCTTGCATTCAACATGGCAGCGATTCTTCGTGGCGAATGCGCGTCTAGGATGATTGTGATTAGCGTCATCGTAGGGCGTGATAGTTGTCCATTAGTTTTCCTTATCGTGAGTATACATAGCCGAGGCGTGGAACGCGCGTGCGATCGGTAAAGAATGAATAAAATATCTCGGCGGGAGAGCACATTGCGGAGCATTCGGTAACAGCACCGAAGAACTTATAGCCAAAGGCTCTCCTGGTTAGCTTAGCATGGGCCCGAGACCTTGCCTATTTATAGCAGCAACCACGTATACAACTCGGACCGAGTCATACTATAAGTGTATATGCACACACACGTTTCCATGTGTCTACGGCCATTCGTATAACTCATTCGTACATGACAAATACGTAAATCGGCAATCAAAGTGCCAGAAGTATGATTAGCAATACTGATGCATGCTCATTTCCATGTTGTATCGTGTGATACTGTGCATCAAGGATTCCAGTTTTTTTTCCCCGATAGAGTGCTTTTTGCGCTATGATTAAAAACAGGATTTTTTGTCGGAAATAGGATCGAGTGTTTCACCTGCGAGTATTGAAGGGTAGCAACTTTTCATTGGTGGATGTGTCCAACAAACACCCAACTTCTGAACCATGCGCTTCGGTACATCGTTTTCGAGAAGAAAAAACATTGATTCGAATTGACAAGAAAATTGACAAGAAAAAAATTGATTCTCGCTGACTCAACGACTGCTTCAGTTGACTGGAATTCCAGGGAAATTGCATATTTTCCACAACGTGTTGAGGAGTTATGCCTAGTTGTAAAAAGTCGAAAAACACTTTTTTTAACAATATATTTTGACAGTATATTATCTTATAAATGTCCCATGAAAATTTCAAGGTGATCGGACCAAAATTGACAGGTTTATAGGCTGCTATGTTGACGCAAGTCGGAACGCTCGGAGCGTTGTTTGAAACTTTAAACGCTTGTTTCTCGAAAGTCGGTAAGCAAAATATCTAAAAAAAAATACCGCACCGATTTTTGCGAACATTTTTGTACTTTTTCTAGATGTAAAAATATAGTATTTGATCGAAGATTTTTATTCTCATGTATTTTTTCGATTTGGTAAACGAAAAATGCCATATTTTGCAAAACCAAGACACTCACTTTAAGGGGTAAGGCCACTGTAACGGCCCAAAAAAAAAGGTTTTTTCACTAATTTTTTGCTCCCGAAATTGAAGGTATTTGAAAAAAAACTTTTAATGGTGTTATCGGGCATACATTAAACTTTATTATAAAATTTTTTTACAGTAAAAAAAAACAAAATGGCGGTTCCACAGCTATCTTCCCGGGACATGTTATTTTCGATTTGGTAAACGAAAAATGCCATATTTTGCAAAACCAAGACACTCACTTTAAACACGCCCCATTTTGTTTTAATTTGATATTTCAAAAATTCCTCCGATTAATCATAGAATGAACTTTTGTAATAACGAAATCTATGTGATTTATTGAGTTAAGATAACCTGGTTCAGAAGGGCTCATCGCAAAATACATTGTCGAGGAGTATTTCCCGGACATCGGCTGTAAAATGAGTATAATCAAATATTTGTACATAAATTACAGAGTTTTCTTCAGATGATATCATTTCAAATACATAATTTTTGGAGAAATTTATGATCACAATTTTCTTTAAAAATATCCCGAAAATGAGCTGTTTTCGATTGTTACAACTAGGCATAACCCGTAAAATGTCCTAAACTGTCATATTCTTTCTTTGCGAAAACGACGTAGAGGCGTTGATGAGAATTCCGAGGCTGTGCTTTTATGGAACATGTTCACGACCACGAAATATCAGGTTCTTTTCATATTGATCGTTTAAACGATCGACCTTAAAGATAACTGAAAAAAGGATGTAGAAGATACATCTGAAATATGGACTTTTACACTCACATGAAATATATATGTGTGTGTGTGTGTATATATATATATATATTAGACTGATTCAAAAAAAAAAAAAATTTCTGGATTCTCGTGCTATTGTTGGGCACTGATAAAACAAAATTTCTCTAAAAAGATGGGCGCGGTCACTCAATTTTTAGAGGTGGCTATCTAGACTTTTTTGTATTTGAATTTTTTTTAACGAACGTATTGCATTTAAACATAGTCATGGCTTCGGATTACGGATAAAAATCGGAAAAGTTTTGAGTTTGTTCTTTTACAAGCATAACAGAGAAAAACTGACCATACGTCGAAGTGCACACGAAACGATGAAAGAAATTTTCGAACAATGGAAATGTGCTGAAATTCCAACGCGTCGATTGAATAACGCAATCTTGAAATCAATAAAACTCCATCTAGTCTGGAAACAACTTTTAAAAAATCGAGTTAAAAAGAATTTGCCGTCACAAATATCGAAGGAGCGTAAATTTAAGAGAGATTTGGACAAACTGTTCAACGTTGCACATTTTCGTTCTGCCCAAAATGTTAACGAACTTGAGAATGGCTGGGAAGAAATGTAAATGAGTTTGAAGATAATATAAGCGTAGCATTTTGAAAATGTAAATATACGATTTATGAATAAAAGCTTATAATTTAATTTTTCGTTAAAAGTGCGAAATGTTAATGCGGATAAATAAATCTGCATGAATAACGAGAGTAGTATAGACGCCATTATTGATCTACCTGGATTTGAATTGTGAATATTGCACCCTTTTCAAATTGTTAGAGTTTATTTTTGTTACGAAACAGCTGCTGGATGTGATTTTTATCCGTAATCCGAAGCCATGACTATGCTTAAATGCAATACGTTTGTTAAAAAAAATTCAAATACAAAAAAGTCGAGATAGCCACCTCTAAAAATTGAGTGACCGCGCCCATCTTTTTAGAGAAATTTTGTTTTATCAGTGCCCAACAATAGCACGAGAATCCAGAAAATTTTTTTTTTTTGAATCAGTCTAATATATATATATATATATATATGTACATACAGATACATACATTTGTCCATATATATGTACGCGTGGTACAGAGGCACGTTGAACTATGGAAACGATTCCAACGAACACATACACTGCGCAGCGTTCTACTTAAGGCCATGTGGGTATTTTTAGCATTAGGGTCACAACTGCCTCGAACTATACTATTCTCTCCATCTCTCCCTCTTTTTCCTTGCTACAATAGGTCCGTAAATATAAAGACTCGTGTATGTCTTCTCCAAGGCTCTAATTGAAATTGTCGAGGTGGACGAAAGATGAAGACGTTTCACTTTGTTAAGCTCGAATAATGTATATTATCAAGGAATAAACGCGATATACAGACGTGCATTGATCAAGAACTCACTGATCCATCATGCACACAATATGTGACAGATATTAAAGTAAAACGAGAAGTATATCGGCAATAGAAACAATACACTAAAAGCTGGAGTATTTAGTCAACACATAAAAGAAAACATGAATCTCCGGTGTAAAAAATTGATGACTAGATAGCATTATCCTATTAACAATTCCACACTAAAAGTGTTTGGTCCATTAGAACCGAAGACAGCCACAACAGAATCGACGTTGCCAAACAATATTTTTTATCAACCTCCTGATACTGTATGGATGCGTATACCGGAAGAACAATCTTTCATTGTAAATGATTTGCTAATCCGAAAAAAAAACAGAGCGTTTGAATCGTTCGTGAAGATCAGCAATTTTTATTTCTTCCTCTTTTGTTGCAGAGTTACCGTAAAATCGCTAGACAAGTTAGCACTCCGGATAGCGCGCCAACAGGTCTTGGCAGCCCTCAGGGTGGTATCGGTGGAATTCAACATCAGCAGCAGCAGCAGCAGCAACAGCAACAGCAGCAGCAGCAACAGCAACAGCAGCAGCAGCAACAACAGCAGCAGCAACAACAGCAGCAACAGCAGCAACAACAACAGCAGCAACAATCACAGCAATCACTACACGCAGATCCCATGCAGCAAGCAAAGGACAATCTGAATCCGGCGGTGAGTCAGCAATCGGGTGTTCTTAGAAACGGAAATCCACCGCCCCCCGTCGTCTCGATGGTGAGTCATTCATCTTCTGAAAGACAACACAATCATCTTCTATCGGATGTTCCTACAATGTTCCTTCGTCCCAAACTTTTGCCATTCTACATTCCAACATTTTGTAGAAATTTCATCCCATAAAGCCCAAACTTTCATCACGAAAAACGTCCAAAACGAGCATTTTCTTGATCCCGAGGTGCCCCTATCGATTATCAAACAGTACAAATTTCCAATGTTCCGTTCCCTATCAAGCTTTCATGATCTCATCAGTTTAACCTGAACCTTCCATGACACTATCTTCAATTCCGCGGTGACTCTCCATAGTGTAGCCGATCCCCATTCTTTGCTGATGCACCAGTGCATCGTATGAGCAGCTGAGCATTGGGAAACAGTGGAAAACCTGTGCCCACCCATACCTCTATATTTCGCAGAGTTCCAGGTGCCATCACCATCACAAAAAAGTAAAACTATCTCATGCTCAGGCCCGCAAGCTTCTGCGCAGCTAGGCGGTCATCCATCCAACTATACGATCGAGTTCACATTACCCAGCACGCGTGATCGCCCCATCCGATTGCTATTATTCTATTCAGCAAATGAATTAATAATAATGATGGGTAAACTTGATATTCCTACAGGGATGGATAAAAAAATTCCCCCTCATTTGATTTAATAAACTGCCTTTGGAAACCTGCAATTTGAGTAAGCGATAACAATATCATACGCTACCGAGTCCCTGAGGCTTATCAGTTCTGACAAGTGTCCTCCCCCTCTCCGGCTCTAAATACACTCACGCAGACGTATATATGCATAAACGTGTACCAATGGCTGAAACGCTTGCTCCAGTTTCAGTGTTTGCTAATCATATCGCGTATGCTTGTGGTTGTACTCTTGCAATCCTTCTAGCTCGATTAGGTTATTATTACACCATGTATCGATGTATGCAAAATCTTGGAGTGGTATTTGCAGAATCAAGAGGTACAAACGATGATAATGTTAGTTCAGTTGTATTATTGTTTTGTGCTGCATCTGTTTTGATGTTTTGCGGCCATTTCGATTGGGATGCTTCAGGATCCGTCGGATTTTCGGATTAAATTTATCCATAGTGCACTGGCAGTAATGAATTTTGGCGATACACGTGGAAGACTGCAATGATGTTCTGCATCTTGTTTCTATTTACGTCTGAATGAGAATGCCGGTGAATTCGTATTTTATAAATTAATTTTGTTCATGAGAATCCAAAATTAGGAAAGTTTTCGATCACAAATGCCAAATTTTAGAAGTGCAAAGGTACTGATAAAGCAATGTGTCAATGAGCTGTTCGTTCAGCTGTCATTTACTTTTCTTTCTATTTCTAACGTCTGATTTGGAGTGAAACATCCTATTTGCTTGTCACTTCTTCAACCCTTTATCCGTTTTCTGCTCATTTTCTCACTTCTGAAAGAGGGAGGGAGAGAGAGAGAGAGTGCTTCCTGTTCCTGCGGGTATTGATTCGCGTTGATGGTCGGTCACCGCCCCCGCAGCCGGCGTCTACCGCCAGTCTACCCCTTCTAGCTTTCATGCTTTAGTCTCTCTCTATATTGTGCCTCTATACACAAGTGTACGTGTGTATGTGGGTACCTGTGCTCCCTGTCCTGCCGGCAACCCGTAGCCATTTCGTCTTGCAAGCTCAAAAGACCATCCGCAGGATGATACGATTTCCCTATAATGCGAATCGATATTTTGACAGGATGGAAATTCTTAACATTTCCCGATGTTCCTCCCTGACGTAGAATTGATCTCAGTTCAAATCAATTGTGCTGCTCATAATAATTCGCACCGTGATCAAGTTGGGAAATGGATTTCTCTTGCTTCGAATGCTTATTATTTTTCACCAAAAAATAAAAAAAAGATACATGAGTTGTATCGAAATACCAATCGATTCGATATGGACTCCACGTTGTTAGAAAAATGATCGGAGAATACGATTTGTACTCGTCGAACGATGTTCGCTGGTCTGAAAAACAATTTGTCACTTTGCTGACAGACGTGTGTATTTTTGCTTGTCACTTAAAATATCTTTCTATGGCAAAGTATTTTTTTCCCGGACACCGCGAGTCAGTTTTTCACTCACAAGTAACATCACTTTGGTGTCCTCCGATTTTGTTGGAACTTCTTAATGTGGAAGGGTATCAAAAACTGAGAGACACGCATTTTCTTTTATCGGCGGAAAAACGGTTTTAAGGGGTGAAACTCACCCTCGTAAATAGGGATGTTTTTCGTTTTTCGCCGATAACGTTATCGTTTTCTCATCTCCGATGTATAGCACACAAAAAAATAAACATTGTTGCAATATGAAATTTTTCCATGAAAAACGAAAAAACATCCCCATTTGTTAGGGTGCGTTTCACCCCTTAAAACCGTTTTTCCGTCGATGAAATAAAATACGTGTCTCTTAGTTTTTCATACCCTTCGACATAAAACAGTTTCAACAAAATCGGAGGACGTCACCGAAGTGATGTTCCTTGTCAATGTTTCTTTTTCTGGAGAAAGTGCGGGGGAGAAAAAAAGCGCGGGCGGAGATAACGAGAAAGAAATCAGGGATAGAGTATTTATCTTTTTGATTTGCAATATATCGCAGGGAATTGACAATAACAATGTATAAATGAACACTAGAGCTCCATAGCTAGAAGAGCAACATACTCATGCACTCGCCATGAAATCATTTAAATTGGAGCGGTGCACGTCAATACTGCTCTTTTGAAAGTGAACCGGGTGGAGAGAAGAGCGAGAAGGGCCATAGCGACAAAACGTAAACGCGAATGTTTAACGTGTGCGGCGATGATAATTGGCAATATCGAGCCGATAAAGGAATTGACGTTCCGAGTATCCATCGAAACGCGCAATTATGCAGCAAACCCGAAACCACGGAATTCCGGCACTCGGCGCACGATCTGCCCAATGTTGCAAATACATATATTTTGCCTCCTCATTCATCGTATGTGCATACACGGGCATCGATGGAAATGCGACTGGACCACAATGCACGTGCGGTTTTCACATGGCGGTGTATATACGAGTGTGCTTGGCTCTCGTTTGTAAACTACATCTATATATAAAGCACTTTACCGATATCTACGCGAACTCGTGTCCATTGCCTGGTAACAGACGGAATTGGGGGAGAAACAATATAATTTGGTCATACGTGGAATATCGGAGTTGTACGTCCGCTTTACACTCTCCCACCCGGACTAAGTCCATATCCAATTTCTCCTAGTTGTTTTCCCTCGATGGTGAACACAATTCGAATTAAACATCATTGAAACGTTCTTAACTAAACAATTGGGAAAAAACACTCACTCCAGTTCTGTGTTTTGAGTTATTAAGGGGTCTTCTCACTTTAGACGATAAAAAAGGCGATTTTCATGCATTTTCTTATTCGTTTTTATCATAACTATTTCTATAAAACTTGTTACACTTAATAAATACACTTTCGAAATACAGAAAAAATATTTTTTTTATGTATTTATTTAACCCAAACAAACTTTAAACGAGTTTTTCTGGAAACAACGTCTTTCGGGAAAACTGAACCGATCCTTGTGAAGTTTAACCACATATTCTTTACAACTATAGCTATAGCGCGTGTAAAGGATTTTTTAAATTTTGATACTTACTTTTTTTTGTCAAAAATGGTGAAAAAATGTTTTTTTTTTAATTAAAAATAAATGTGCGGCATTTTGTTATTTTTGCATATATCAAAAATCGTATGATATGCGCTATAGCCATTAACATACTCGATCTAAAACCGTAAGATTTTTTGTTTCGGATGATCCATCTCCGAGATTTCATCAACAGCGCAGACCTACATTTTTTTTTGACATTTTTTAAACTAGCATTTTCGTCTATAAATAATGACTTAAAAAAATAAAAATAAATTTTAAAATGTTTTTCGAAAGTGTATTTATTAAGTGCAACAACTTTTATATCAATATCTATAATATAAACCTATTAAAAAATCATGAAAATAGCCTTTCTTGCGTCTAAAGTGAGAAGACCCCTTTATGTTTCGTAATATTTTGTGGGAAAACGATGGCAGAATTTCAAATAAAAAAAATAAAAATATAAGATTTTAGGTGACTTTTACAATTGTTGTATTTAAAAATAGTTACAATTGTAGTAGATACTTGACTCGTGGCCGGGAAGCGAGGAATTATCGTGATTTTTTTTTGTTGGAAAAAATAAGTGCAGGTTTTCGTCTGTTTCTTTTTGCATAAAAAGTATGGTTTTCGGTGCCTTTTACAATTTTTGTATTTATAAATATTTATAACAGTGGTAGATACAATGCGCTGTTTAAAAAACCTTCGCGGTGACCACTGCAGCTCGGAAATAAACCACTCGAAATAAAAAATCGAACGCCTTTGGTTCCATGAAATTATCTGGTGCTTGGACGGCGGATTTAATGAAAAATAATGTTTGAAAAATTGAGCGCAGTCCCAAGTGATAATATCGATTTTCGGGAAAAACGGTCTATTTTCGTTGATAAAAAACTATGCCTTGATAAAATCTTGATAAAATAATTTTGAGTAAGATGCGTTTAAAATTTGCCGGTTCGTGGGACCTACCAATAAACGCCCACGACTTGAAATTCTTAGAGATTGTTTTTTAAATATAATATTTTGAGCATCCACGGAAAACCAAAAATCGATATTTTCAAAAAATTCAACTACTTGTAAGCCCTTGAGCCAACATTTTAGAAACGGTCTCTTTGAGTCGCCAATATTCACATTTCGTCGCGAAATTCCGACTCAAAATGAAAAAAAAACTGATGTACGATTTTTTTCAATTCGAAGGATACGGCTCAAATTGACACGGACTCGATGTTCGGAGCTTATTGCAAGTGCCATAAAAGTTTCACATGTCGTCTTTTTTTTGGTCGACAAATCTCAATATTCCGCTATGAATTGATACACGGGACGGCGCTGGTTCAGTTCGGCTTTTCAGAATCAATGACGAATAAAGCGGAAAGAGTCGGGGACGATGTACAAGTGTTTCTGTAAAACGCAACTATCGATAAATCCGTTACAAGCGGAGCGCGAGAGCTTCAAACATTTTCATTCCTTCCCCATCACGTCGAACGTTCTCGTTTCAATGAGAATGAATGTTCCAATTCTCGTCGAAGCTTTCGTGCATCGGAATAGACTTCATAGTGTACATCGTGTATGCGAAAGGGGTGAGAGCAATGAAGGATTTACTACTCCCGAACGCGATCACATTTTATGGCTTATCGCGCACTATCGGTGTCGGTTCCTCTCGCTTTCTCGATCTTTCTCTCTTTTTCGAGCAGAAGTTGAAACAGGTGTATGAAAAAATTCAAAATACTCTCGTGGCAAGGCTACGAGGACTGCGCGTAAAGAAAAAATGGACATTGTGGTGCAATGGAATTGATGTCTTCTCTTCGTAAAATGTATCGTTACATGCTCCATCTGTCGATAAATTTATAGTAGCGTGGTTGCACGCACACTTGTGCTGAGTGTACACATTAAGAGGCTACATCTACCTAGAGGCCCGAAAAAGGCCAAATTTCCATTTTTTTCATCTGAAAAAGGTTGGTTAAAAAGAAACGCATTTTTTTTTAACTCAAAGGTACATATATTGAGAGCCTTGAAAAAATCACCAAAAATGCATAAAAAACATGGCCTCCGGCAGATGACATTTTTTCGCAATGTTCAGCGGTGGACACTCTCCAGCTTAAACGGTCGATCCGAAATCTAAAAACCAAACGGGTTATTCGAGTTAACAACAGATACGAGTCGTTGACGATCGTCGATTTTTAAAATCGCTTTTTTGAACAACGTGGCAACGAATTGAAACCCGAGCATACAAAGTCTATGAAAAAGGTCGTCATTTTTGCGTAACTATTAAAAAATGAAGATCGATTTAGAAAAAGTGAGATCGTCAACGACTTTTAAATGTTTCTCGTCGTATCTCCTGTAAATTTGAAAACAAAGCATCGTGTGGTTCTCGAGATATCATGTCCACCGATTGTGGAAACAGTGTTTCGAGAAAAACGCGTTTAAAGTTTGAAGTATGGTGCTACTACGGTTCCCCCGGCTAACTGTTAGAAGCTGTAGCTCATTCAAATTACGGAATATTCCAATTACATTTTCAGAGAATCCAGCTAAAAGGTGATACTATCGAAAAAAATATTTTTGGAAAATGCAATTTTTGACTCACCTAGATAGATGTCGAACGGGCTACGATAACCAAACCATCGTAACCAAATGGAAGGGGCAGAAAAATGATAAACTGTAAGTTGTTAACACAACTGACAATTCCGTTCATCAACAAGTACGATGACAGATTGTTCTTTCTTTTTTTAAACCACGTAACCGATATGAAGGCAGTTCGATCGAGCAGTGATGATGTTCCTCTAACGCACTGTGAACAATGTCCGAAAGTACGAGTCGACTGTACGCTAGCGATTCAGCAATTTTCGCCATTACATCATCGATAAGTTATCGGAAAGAAAAATTCACGTTGTTCCGACGATAAGCCGTTCCTCAGCTCGTTTCATTGATCGACAAAAGCAAAGGCAACTGAATGGACATGGATTTGGCTGGCTATCGGTGCTGCATAAGCAATTGTTTGCAGGACCTTCAAGATTTCTTGGAAAACAAGCAAGCATTCAGCCTCAGAGGATGACAAAAGCATTGTGCATTGAATAAAACGGATTACCGTGATAACAAAGCCGCTCATCACTCACTGACGTGTGTCAATGTCTAGAGTACACAATTCATTATAAGCAAACGTTCGCTGTGAATTAATGGAAGGAAATTGGGTATTCAATCGTACACTACGTAACGCGACCTCAAATGTTAGCTCCATTTGCGATAACTGACAACCAGCACTCGAATGGCCCTGTCTTTTTTTTCCCCGGGAATTGTGGGAAAACTCGCTAAAATTGAAACGGTCAATTGGCCGCCGTTTATCTTTTCATATACATATACGCATGTGTATAGAAGCTCGAATTCAACATGGACGCGTATTCAGCCGGAGTGTTATTGCCATGGGAACTTGATTACTCTAAAGAGCTCGAAATAAAAGTCGTGAACGATCAGGGGCCGTGGTTCACACGAGTGGAATCCTCGTCCTTTTTTGTCCCATACGTATTGACACGATCGAACGATGAGGCTACAAAGTGGAGAGAAAAGCGATCAACCACAAAATAGACTATTTTTCTGTTCCTCTTTTGCCAGCGGGAAAAGCTATTTCACGGGAACCGGACGAGCTTGCGGTGATGCCATTTCGTCGCTTAAAGGCCGTCAAATTATTTCATGAAAATCCAATTATCGTTGTGCGGCGGCCCGATCTAATTGAGATTTACCGTAGTGGCTTGATAGGCATGTGTAAATTACCGCGAGAAGAGCGTTGACGAATGAAATGGTAGGAACATTACGACCGATGTAGCATTTGACATCGATTTCCGTTTATCGTCGAAATATTTTTTCATTCGCTACAGGTGATTTATTCACGGATTATTAACCGAAGCGTGCCCAAAGTGAGCGCCGTTTCCGACTATATCCAAGGCCTTCTCCAGGGAATCGAAAAGTTGTGCTGGAGCAATTTGGCCCGGAGTATGAAGAGTATAGGTCGAGGTCGAGACCGCCAGGTCCTGTACGTTGTGTTATACGGAGAAACTTATAACACGATACCTCTGCGTATAGTAAACGCCAGGCACTGGTAGGGCAGCTAGGGTCAGTTACTCGGACTCCCCGGGGTTATGTTGAGTCAACGTGTGTGCTCGTGTTCATTCAGGAAATCTCGTTTTATCCCATCGGTGGGGTTTGGCACGGTTGTCGGCTCGTTCAAACGCTTGTCATCGCTGCCACACGACCACCTTCCAGTCGGCTTGTTGTCGTAGGTCTTGTCGAAGAGGCATTGGGAAGGAGCGCGAGAGCCAGAAAAGGGCGAAGTAGAGCGAGGATATCTCATCGTTAAGCCATCACTTTCATCCCCCTCGGCCTTACCATCGCGCGAGCTCTATATACTTTCTCTCTCTCTCTCTCTCTCTCTCTCTCTCTCTCTCTTTATCTCTTTATCTCTTTCTCCCTTGCTCTTGCCGTTTTCAATCGGCCGGCGTCTGGACGGATGTTCGCGTGGGCGTTCAAGGGGGTTGCTCGACGGGTTTCTGGTAGCCCCGATGACAGGCCGAGGTCCCTTAGGTCTCGGAGGGTTTTTCGTGTCGAGTAGGAGGTTAGCCCTGAGCGTGTTTATCCGTCTCTCTTTCACGTACACGCCCTTGGTTCATTGGCTCTATACAGAGCTGCTACCGAGTCCCACCAGCGTTCAACACCCTTGATGTTATCGGAACACTGCGGACTCGGCCACAAACACAAATCCGGCGTGAACCACTTTCAGGGACTCTCATCCCTCAGCCATATCTCTATGGCTATACATAAATGCTGGCTTCCCATTCTCAGGATTCTACCACCCTTTTCCGAATCGAGCCCCCAAGCCCGCAATTGAGACCTCTCTCGGGTTACCAGAGCTGCGAGACCTTCGTGCGCCGTTGAGAACGGAATAATCGGGAAAACGATCAGGACGCGTTTACCACTTGATCTTTCCTCATTCGATTAGATGGCGTTGCTTGATAGCGAGGGAGACCGAGTGCTCATTTGTTTTATCAAAGAATCTTTCGCTATGCCTTACCTTAAAGATCCTCCTGCCATAGTTTCAACGTCGTCAAACTCATCCACAATCCATTTTTAATTGCTATCGATTCCTTATTTTGTCCATGATCATTTGACGGGGTGAAAATGCCATGGCAATTTTATGAAAAAGTTTCCATTGTCTCTCCTTCCGGGGGTCGTACACATCGAAGGCTTCTTCGATCTTCATTCACTGGTGAATACGTATGAGATTAGCTCACTGTTTTTTGAATATCTATAAGTAGGTATATCCATAAGTAGGAATATGCATAAGTAGGAATATCCATAAGTAGGAATATACATAAGTAAGAATATCCATAAGTAGGAATATCCACAAGTAGGAATATCAATGAGTAGGAATATCCACAAGTAGGAATATCCATAAGTATGAATATCCAAAAGTCGAATATTCATAAGTACGAATATCCATAAGTGAGTATAGAGTAGAACTAACCCAAACAAACTGACTTATCTCTACCTCCCGCTATTTCTGGCACTCATTTCTACTCTATACTCACTTATGGACATTCATACTTATGGATATTCAACTTATGGATTCGTAGGCTTAGAGAGTCGTAGGAATATCCATAAGTAGGAATATCCATAAGTAGGAATATTCATAAGTATGAATATCCATAAGTCGAATATCCATGAGTCGAATATCCATAAGTCGAATATCCATAAGTACGAATATCCATAAGTATGAATATCCATAAGTGAGTATAGAGTAGAAATGGGTGCCAGAAATGACGGGAGGTAGAGATATGTCAGTTTGTTTGGATTTGTTCTACTCTATACTCACTTATGGATATTCGTACTTATGAATATTCGACTTATGGATATTCACTTATGAATGTTGGCACTTATGTATATTCGACTCATGGATATTCGTACTTATGGAAATTCGACTTATGGATATTCAACCCCAATCAGATTAGCTTTGTCTGAATTTGCATCGTTTTTGCCGCTACTGAATCGTTGTCTCGGGAGGTGCACGACGATAGTATTGCGCAACGTGAAATCGATTTCGCGAGGTATACAAGCGCCTCAACAGATAGTAGGAAACTTTCTCTTCGTTCGATCGGCGAGTTGCTGCAACGATACTCGAGCGTTTTATGCTACGGTAGACGTTACCAGATATGGGAAGGTGATACGTTTCGGAGGTACGAGTGCTCTTTGGTGAACGAAACCGTTATCGCGACTCTACACGAATATTTGCGAATGAATTTTTGATCGATGGAGTCGAGTACTTGGGCTTGTAATATATCACAAAGCCCGGGGATGCAGTGGGCTGAGGAGGACAACGCGAGAGAGTGAAATACTTGAAAATCCATCTCGCTCTTCCTCCCTCCCTCCCTCTTTTTTTTTGCTCTGGCTCAATTTTGCTCTCGGGCACACTCTGCTACACAGGGATTCTCGCTAATGAAGCGCCCCGTCGACAAACAAACTCGCTAATTACTAATTAAATCTACGCGCTAACTGTGGACCCAACGAATTCGCGACGGGCGAACTCGCGCCTCGTTCTCCACCCTCCACGAACCGGGGATTAAACTACTCGCCTGCACCGCGCTGGAGCGTCCGATAATACATTAGATTTTTACTGTACGAAAGCTCGGCATGCACCCACCGCCGGCTCACCATTGAAAAAACTTTGTTTTGTAGAATTTATTTGCTCACGTTCGTGTTGAATTTTACGAGTAGTTTACGAAAAAGTTCGATTGTACGGTATCCACGAAACTTTGTTTGGAACAATTTCGTAAAAAAAAAATTAATTCTGATTTCGTAAATTTCGTAAAAAAATGAATTGTAAAAAAATAAATTCTCCCTAGAGTAATTTAGCTGTAGAACTTTTTTTCTTCATTTTTCAATGATGAATGCTTATCGATGAAACAGATGGATCTCATCGATCGCCGAGTGCTACAGACTTGGATCGAAATGATTTTCTCCAAACTTTAATATAGACTTTCTCGACGATCGTACCCCTGAGTTCGCTTCGAATCGTCGCTCCTGTCGAGGTGCGTTCTCGGATGCGGGGTAAATTTGTTTTCGTCCCTCGTGATCTCTCACCCCGACCGGCCCCGACACCCTAAGATTACCCTCGGTAATTCAATAGCGCTTAATTGAACCGCGGGACTCGTAACGAGCGTAATAAGCCACAAAACGGAGGCAACCACGGGAGAGGAGGAACGGATCTCCCAAGATGCTGGTGGGTGTATCCTCGTGTCTCGAGTTTCGAATTAATTACCCGAAGCGAGATACACACCCGTAGCTACGCTCTCGATATACGTGTAGTCATTTCGTAAAGCGCAGCTTACGGGGGCTTGGCGAATCTTCCCTGGTACCGGTACCGCTATTCAATTGACAGGCGTTATGAGATTTCTTCCAGTAAAATGTCATAAAACATATCTTCATACTAAGACTGCAGTGGGGTTGAAATAATTCCATTCGCCCCCACAACATGCAATAATTTTTTACCACCTCGTTAGTACGATTTTTCGTAAATTGCTCGAAATTAAGTACCTTCAAAATTCTAAGAAAAAGAAAACAATAAAAGAGACAAATTATGAAGAAAAAAAAATGAAAATATAATTACAAAAATAAAATCATAAAAATATATTATCAAATATAAAAAGAAAATTATTTAAAAATATTATAACAATATCATTATTTTAATATAAAATTATCAGAATAAATTAGAAGAAGAAAAAACAAAAAAATTATTTCCTTCCGAAGTAGACAAAATATAGATTACCGAAGTTTATCATTTTTTAACAACAAATATTTAACAAAAGGAAGCCATTTTTTCACATTTAACACGAAAAGGCGTAAACGTTGTATACAGTCTGATGTATCTAAAAAATAACCTTGAAAAAAATACAACAGGATTTTCAACTACCAGCATCGATTGTTATTCTCGATCGTGTTGAACTAAATATTTCATGAGAACTTTTCGGTCCGTCTACTTTTTACACGGTGTGCCGATCGCTTTGCGAATACGCATATGTATAGATATCGATGATTCAACTTGCCAGCGATCATTGACCGGTTGTTTTCGAGGTCGAGGCCGGAAGTTGACCCTCGATCGGGGGCCCAGATCGTGAGTTGGGCAACCCTCGGCCATTTGCGATCGCCTCTCGACAGACTCGCGGTACGCTCGAAGGTCAGAATGAACTGATCCTTAATGCGCTCTCGGAGCGTGAATAAACGTTTCGAAAAGACATTTAATTGGCATATACTGCACCACGGAGATGGAATCTGTATTTGTACAGAGTAACGGCTATTCTTTTTTCCACGTTTCTTTTTTCGACTGTTTTTTTTTTGCGCGGAGAAAAAAGTTTCGAAGCTCGGTAGGATATAAAAAAAAAGAGTATCCGGAATTTGAGAGATTCGATTGAAAAGAAGGAAGAACGAAGAAGAATTGGAAAATTATATTGACACACAGTGTATTCGACATGTACCTGTTTATATATGTGTCGAGTGTATACATACATACATACATGCATATATATATATATATATATATATGTATATGTATGTATATATATGTGTGTATATATATATATATATATATATATATATATATATATATATATATATATATATATATATATATATATATATATATGGATATATTATAGGTATTTTACGGCGCGAGTCCCGCGAGGGCAAACAGGGAGGGCGAGATGGGATGTGTGTGCTGGCACGAAACGTCGCGACTAAAACTCTCCTCTCTCGTCATCGTTTTCTTTTTGCACTTAGTTTTACAGTCCGCTTGCGAGGTTGCCGAGTCTACCGGTCTCTCGACGAGAACGAATCTCCCGATCCTTCGGTGCCTGAGGCAACAGCCCCCTTTGTTTTTTCCCTATTTTTCTTCTCCGTTAATTTTTCCCTCTGTCGCGTTCTGCTAGATTCCTCTCTTGTTTCTATCGCCATATACGAGAGGTTCTTTCTTCGAATTCAACTTATTTATTTTGCGAAAGTCTGTTTAATCTTCACCGTGAGCTTTCGCATGATTAATCACTTTAATTAATAATTCATCGATCAATCTGATCAAGGAATAACCACTTGACGAGACTTTTTCTGCGTCGAAAAAAAAAACAACGAAACATTAATGCAATTCGTTGTACTTTTCCTCAATAATTGCTATTCTGAAACAAAAAAAAATTTTACGAGGTTTTATTTCCAAATAGTTGAATGGGAATAGCAATTTTACAATTTAATGCGTAAAGGTGATATCTGAAACTTTTCGCACTTTCCGATTTTTCAACGAGTTTTTATCTTATTCATAAAATTCATTGTGTTATACTTGTACAAGCCACAGAGTTGTGAATTCAACGAGATTTTCTGGCGTATACGTATAATTCTGTCTATAGCATGTAGTCGCGTCTATGTCAGGTACATGCATAATGAAGCTTAAGGGAAAATAGGTGGGAAGCTTTTATAGTTTTTTTTCTGCTTTCGTATTATATTTCTGCCTCTAGAAAGCTCGAGGGTCGCTTTTCTCCGTTGTCGCGATCGTCGTATCCACGGCTATAAATTATCACAGCGCTTTTCACAGTTTTTTACCTTTTGGCACGCGTAACGTTAGCATCGTTCCCGCGTGATAAAGTAAAAATAAAGTAAAAATAAAGTAAAAATAAAGGGGAAAAGCAAGAAGAGAGGACGAAAAAATTGTGGGAAAAAAGGGAAAAGGAGAACTCGAAGGGTTGGTAAAGCCCATCAAAGCCCCGAGCTGAGCTTTAACGATAAAAGCCAACATTGCTTGTACACCAGTTTTCAAATTTTTCCCGTCGTTTACTCATTATAGTATATTTGTGTGTGTGTGTGTGTGTGTGTGTGTGTGTGTATATGTATATATATATAATGTATATTCGCGCGCGTGTGTGTGTATAGAAATATATCCTGCATATGAGTCTGAGCGCGCGTGCGCCTGCGTGGGTGCATACACAGGGCCCTTCAATTGATTTCACTATCCCTGTAATCCACCAATTTTTTTATTTTCCGCCTGTAAAGGTTTTCGCAATTATTTTCAATAACGCTTGGAACCACATTTTCGAATCAGAAAAGAGCTTCTATACTCAGTCATATATTCATAAATAAAACATGAATTTTCAAGTATTCAAAGCCTCATGTATGTCCTAATGTTTCCTCTTTTCCAATAAATGCAACTTATTATTTTTCCCATCCAATAAATGCTACTTATTATTCCCACCAAATCGTACATTTAAAATACTATCCGTACCACGTGACAAGTAAACCTCGATACTACGATTGACATACTCTATTTTTATCTTAAAAATACGTGAAAACTACAAGAAAACGAATTATTATAATAATACAACATTCAATCCTTCAAGTATTGTAAAACATTACAAAACGACAGACAATTTGTCTCGAGCAGATATATTTCTTTTTGAGTCAATATTATTTTCGCCAAACCCACACCACCCCTGTACAATTAATCTAATGTTGAAAAATTCTTGTTATTTTGCAGTCGCCCGGTGTAATGCCATTTTACGGTGACGCGGGTACCGGGTTCCGGCCGGCCGCTGGATTCGGTAACACGGTATGGCACCAGGGCGTGGGTCCCGTTGGTGCCGTTACGGTCGAAACCACACCTGCCGCGTGGCCACCCCAGCAATTCATCCAACAGATACCCGCACCAAATCAGCTGGAAGAGCTGAGGTATCACACTCAGTACAGCGCAGCGACCCCTTACCATCCCCAGCCAGGTCAGTTTAATCATCCCCGTTCAGGCATTTAACATATTTTATTATCGCAATTCATTTAGCGGCTAAGAGGGAGGGGACTCGATGATTAATCAATATTTCATGGTGTGAATTGCAGTCGCTTATCAGCAGCAAGCTTTCATAGCGACCGACCAGTCGGCCTTCCAACGTGCCGGTGCTCCGGGACAATACGCAATTACAGGACAGCCTTCGCCCTTGGCCCCCGTCGCACCGCAAAGCGGTGGCTCGGCCGCCCAAAGGCCCCTGAATGGCCAATTTATGGACCCCGCAGCGACGCCAGGCCAACCGGTTGGCTATGAGCGCCAGGAGTACGTAAACGGCTATCAGCAGCAGGTAAGAAAAAGAGACAAAGTCTCTACATATGTCTTTTTTTTCATCAATCGATATACGTATAGAATAACTTCGATATCCTATCACAAATGTGGAAAATAAGGTTATCAAATTGAAAAAAAAAAAAAACTTTGCGCAAAAAGCAAAAAGAACATAGCAATCTTTGTAGGCGTTTACAGCGAGAAGAACACGCGGCGAGACTCAAAGCGATCGATCGGTTTTAAGTTACAGATCGAATGATCCTCTTTTCAGGACGTGACGATGGCACCTCCGCCGTCGACCACGCCAACGAGTCGTAGCAGCTCGGTCCATATGGACACGCAACAACAACAAACTTCTCAGCAACAGTCACAACAGTCACAACCTTCCGAGTCTCAAGTGAAGGGCTTCGCGTCTATAGCCGGCAACGGGTCGGGAAACGAGATGCCTGGGTATCCACTTCAACCGGGCCCACAGAGTTTACACAACTCTAACGGATATCCAGGCTACGTGGAAATGGGTCAGCAGCAATTACCGAACCAATGGCAGCCGCATGCTGTTCAGCAGCAAGCACAAGCGGCTGCAGCAGCCGCGCAGCAACAAAGAGAAACACAAATGTCGAGGCAGCCAGCTGTTTCGGATGCGAATCAGAGACACATATGGGCGGATTCCAATGCTACTGCGAAAATTGGCAACAACGGCATGAGTTGGTCGGACGCGAGCTTGCAAGAGCAAACGAGGCCACCGAGTCACATGAGTTGGGAAAACGG
Source organism: Ophion obscuratus (assembly GCA_964007375.1). Taxonomy (NCBI): domain Eukaryota; kingdom Metazoa; phylum Arthropoda; class Insecta; order Hymenoptera; family Ichneumonidae; genus Ophion; species Ophion obscuratus. The sequence continues at coordinate 1,474,232 of OZ023321.1, forward strand.
GAGCACAAAGGAATCACGCGCGACGCAATCTTGGCCTGACAACAGCGGCGAGGCTCAACAACAGCCACGAGATGAACAATCATCGCAGGGCAATTGGTCGCAGCAGAGTCAAAAGATGCGTGAGAGCCAGAATCCAAGACTGACACCGTCCGCTCAACAACAGCAGGGTTGGCCTCAACATTCGCCCAAAATGCCGGATCATCAAAGCCCTGCACAACAAAGTTCACGAATGACACCGTCCAGTCAGCAACAGCAACAGTCACAGCAACAACACAATTGGCAACAAAACAGTCCGGAAGTTCAGGGCCAACAGCAACCTGGTCATCAGAATTCAAGACTGACACCGTCCGGCCAACAGCTGCAGCAACAACAACTACAGCAGCAACATCAGCAAATGCAGCAGCAACAGCAGCAGCAGCAACAGCAGCAGCAGCAACAGCAGCAACAGCAGCAGCAGCAGCAACAGCAACAGCAGCAGCAACAGCAACAACAACAACTGCAACAGCAGCAGCAACAATGGGCTCAACAAACGAAAATCGAACAGAATCCACGATTAACACCATCCAATCAAATGTCCTGGCCAGATACGCCGACTAGTCAACCAAATTGGTCACCGAGTAGCATGAAGAGCGACAGTGGCCAGCAACCTCAGCAACAATGGCCAGAGACTCAACCGAGTCCACGAAGAACACCGAGTCATCAGACTGGCGCATGGCAAAGTCAACAGAATCAGGATAACAAGATGGAAACGCAAATGAGTTGGTCGCCAAGTTCTGCCCCTGAAAATCCAGCTAATTGGGGACAACAGAATATAAAACAGGATATGCAGAATTCTGGAGAAAGAATCATGTGGCAGCAGCAGCAGCAGCAACAACAGCAGCAGCAACAGCAACAGCAGCAGCAGCAACAGCAGCAGCAACAGCAGCAGCAGCAACAACAGAACGCGGATAATAACAAACCAAACGGCTACCCGGACGGTCAGGACGGCTCGGAAAACCACATATATTCGCAATCCAATCGTGTCACGAGTCGGTTGAAAACGATGATTCTCAACAAGAAGCAGCAACAACAGCAGATGCAACATCAACAGATGCAACAGCAGCATCAAATTAGTCAACAAGAATTGCAACAGCAACAGAATCATCACGTGCATCACCATATGTCGTCGCAACATGGGAACGGCAGCAACGGTCCAGGCAGTGATTTTCCGACGGACGACAGAATACGAGAGTCCCACGAGAACGGATCCGATAAGATGCAGGAGAAAAGATCCGAACAGTACCTCAATCAACCGGCTATGATGGCAATGTCGCAAACGAACGAATCCATGACCGGTAATTTTTTATTGCATAGCCACCACCCTCGGGCCGATAGTTTGCCCGGCGGTGGTGGCTTATGGGAATGGACAGGCGGAGGAAACCATGTAGCGAATGTCGAGAGTACCGAGATTGAACCGGAAAACGGAATAACGGCTATTCAAAATTTCATCAAGTATGCAACCGACGAGAAGACCGATCGTGATACATCCTGCGACAATCAAGTCCGAGATGCGTGGACGGAACCACCGAGCACGAAGCCCGCGGAAAATTTGGGCTTGGACGACAAATCATTTCAACAAAATCTTGGAATCCCTGCTCAAGTGGAAAACGATCGAAAGATCGATAGAAACGATGATATCGAAGCCACGGTGGATCGTAAGGACGATCCTATAATTGAGAAATTCGATGACATAGATTTCTTGAAAGACAGCGACGTCAACGACACCTCGGTGAACCCAGAAAGTTTCGCGAACGAAAACGTCGATAACGTCAACGTAAGTGACAATGCCGGGGATGTGAAATTCGACTCAAATCAGACAATCAAGCAAGAAACGACGGAATATGCGTGTGCCGCAGATGTCTCGAACGAGACACAGGAAGAAGTGCAACAACCATGCGTGATAAAGGAAGAACCCGATCAGGATGACGTAGAAACGACGAATTATAAGTTCAGAGGTGACGGAGGTCCGGCTAAATTGACCAGTGGTGGTGGTTCTTGGTGCTGTCGACGTGGAGGAACCGAACAACCGACACCGGAACATCTGCGCGATGGGTGTTGCCAGGGCCTACAAACTCGAGACGAGATACTAGCCGAATCACCGCAAAAAGTCGATCCAAACATCAAAACCGAAGACGCCAATAGTCCAACGAGCGGTACCTCAACAACAACCAAATTACAAGATCATCTGGACAAACTCAAAAACAACGTCAGAACGGAGGTCCCAGATTGCAATTGTTTTCCAGCTGATAAATGTGAGTCTTACCTTGCTTCGTTTGTATACAAAACTGTTTGCAAAAACGAACTTTTCGACTGTTCAATATTCGTATCAGCTTGGGTAGCTAATAGAATCAATTTATTGAGATTCCGTCTTTAAATTTCTGCCGGCAGGAAATAATTTTAACTTCTTTTATGTAACTAATGTTTTTAAAAATCGCTCAATCCACAATAAATCTCCCTTCCACTTTGTCAATTGTCTCGGAGTATTGAGCAAAGTGTCGTTTAACGCAAAGGTCCACCGGAACCCGGGTCATACTACACGCATCTCGGGGCAGCTGCCAGTCTGCTCGATCTTCGTAACGATCTCGAGAGGAGAACCGGACTGAAGGGGACAGCAATCAGATTCGAGAAACTCGTTTACACGGGTAAAGAGGGGAAAACGACGCAGGGTTGTCCCTTGGGAAAATGGGTAAGTCGACAACGAGACTTCTTCAAGTCACTCCGAATGCAATTATCCCTCAGGCGATTTTACTGATTCAAAAAATGTATTTCTTCGTCAAGGTTATCAGGCGTTCCGGTACCGAGGAGAAGATTCTGTCGTTGGTCAAACATCGACAGGGTCACAAGTGCGCAACTGCGTGGATAGTCGTGGCAATTGTAGCCTGGGAAGGTGTCCCGACTCACGAGGCTGATCGCATTTATTCTCTTCTGAGCCACAAACTCAATCGTTTCGGACTTCCAACAACACGAAGATGCGGTACCAATGAGCCAAGGACCTGCGCTTGCCAAGGGCTTGACCCTGACACATGCGGAGCAAGCTTCTCATTCGGATGTTCCTGGTCGATGTATTACAACGGATGCAAATACGCGAGAAGCAAGACCGTCCGGAAATTCCGATTGTCCGTCAGAACTGAGGTAAATTCAACAGTTTAGGGAACAGTAAAGATTTATACTCACGAAGCTTCACGCTTATTCAATATGCTTTACAGAATATTTTTCATAGGAACATAAAGAGTTCTATCGGTTGTCTAACCTTAAGAATGACTACTTCAAAAAGAAATCTTCACTAAATTGATGATTGGTCCTGTGATGAATTCAAACCCTGTTCATAAATGCGAATTGATTAACAGGAACAAGAAGTTGAGGAACGAATGCATGTTCTTGCGACGCTTTTGTCCCCGCTTTACCTGAGCCTCGCACCAGAAGCCTTCAACAATCAAACGCAATTCGAGCGAGATGCTAGCGAGTGTCGACTGGGTTTCAAGCCAGGCAGGCCCTTCTCTGGAGTGACTGCTTGTATTGATTTCTGCGCTCACTCGCACAGAGATCTCCATAATATGAACAACGGTTGTACAGTGGTATGTGGTCAAAAGTCCATTAATCAAAAAGCCTAATAAAATCCATCGATACGAGACTTATCAATGAAACACTATTGCCACTGACAATGATTCGGAACGTTAATCGGATACGTTAATCGCAGGCATGTTAATCAAATTTTATCAAAGAATGTATCGATTGTCCATTGAAGGTTGTGAGCCTGACGAAGCATCGAACACTGAGTAAGCCCGACGACGAACAATTGCACGTTTTGCCGCTCTACGTGATGGACGACACGGACGAGTTTGGTTCGAAGGATGGCCAGGATGAGAAGATCCGATCCGGAGCGGTCGAGGTACTGACAAAGTGAGTCTTCGCACCCCCATTCGATGCCGAACAGCTACATCCCACGTTCCAGTCCACAAATTTATTGAGAAAAAAAACAAACATCGTTCTTGCAGATATCCGTGCGAGGTGCGAGTTCGTTCGGTGCCGCTTCAGCCTTGCAGACGCCATGGTAAAAAGAGAAAAGAGGACGAGCCCGATACAGCGAGCAGCAAGAAGGATACAGGAAAAAACGCCGAAAAGATCATCGAAGCTAGCCGTACACCAGGCTTTCAGGACGCATCGAGAACACCGGTGTCCCGTGATCCGCAGTTATCCCTCGAGATGGCAACGATGTTCGAGGGAATGGACGCGCAGTTGCAAAGTTCCCAGGTATCATCGACGGTTCTCGACAGTCCAGTCTCGATGTATCAGGGTTGGGGCTATCAGGGCGATCAGCAATGGGGACGAGGAGGTTGGCTCGATCAGCGTAAGAACAATTGGCTGAATCCTTGGGGCGAGTATCCGTTCGGTGGCCTCGAGAGGGACGTTAAAGTTGATCCGGACAGCACGAGCTTGGACGACACAAGACCGCGGAGTGCGCTCTCTCAGGAGGAGCTGCATCGTCCTGGCTCGAGAAACATGCCAAACTCCACCGTTGAATCACCACGAGGCGCCTATCCTCCCTCGCCCAGGGGACATCCCGTGTCACCGAGAAGTTCTCATCACGGAACACCTTCGGACAATTCTTACTCCATGTCACCGAGATCCGGGATAATGCACGGTCATCAAGAGCAAAAAATCGCTTCACCGAGAAGTTCCGGCTATCTGCTTACGCCTGGATCGTCGGAGGGTGGTTACGGACTAGCCTCGCCCTCGCCTAGACCGTATCAAAATACAATGGACAACAGGCAATCGAGCGTATCACCCCGAGCTGGTGGTTACTCACCCTCCTTGTCACAACTGGAGGCCCTTCAGCGAAATCCTTCGCCTCGAATCGGTCCGCACATGACGATTCCCGGTCCCGCGGAAACTCACGTTAGAAATCAATCGCCACTCACGAACAACCAATCGCCTCATCGGAGAACTCCAACCGGACCAAGCTACGATACGAATTGTCAGCAAAAGATGTCATCGCCTAGACACACACCGGATCACAATGCGCAGTCGCGTTATCCCCCCGTCAATGTCGTACAGAATTGCATGGAAATGCAGAATGCCACGAGACTCGTCTCACCAAAGTCACAAATGGATCCGTCGTACTCTGCAAGACTGCAGCAAGGATATCCGATGCATCAGTCTTTCCAAGCGCCAACGAAAAATACGGATTACACGAATCCAACGGTCGAACCGAATCCAACGGAAATGACATCGGGACTCGGGGCTATGCAATCACCCGGTAATTGCATGGAAAAATCGTACCCTGGAACGAATCCCGAATACATGATGCACAACAGATTACAAATGTCCCAGGGTCAACATCATCCACAGTCTCAGGAGAATCAAGAGTTCGCGGCCATCGGCGAGAACAAAAAATCTGTAAGGACGCACAGACAGCCAGACGCAAAGCCACCGGTCTTCAATAACTTTCCACCAGCATCGGTAGATCAAATGCCCACTCCCCACTGCGGAAACAATTGGAATCCACTGAACGGTTGGCCAGTCGAGCCTGTAAAAACCCCGGAGTCGCGGGCGGAAGTTCCGTTGGAGCATCAAATGTCGACGGATCGTTCGCAACAGCTGCAGCAGCAACATCAGCATCACGTGGACCAGCAGAAAGTTGCCTCGTGGTCTGAGAGAATACCCCAGTCGGATCAAGCGAAAAATCAGTGTTGGGATAACTCGGGCGACCCCTCGCCATTCCGCGTACCGAAGGGAAGACCGCCTTCGAGGACCGCCGGTCCGCCGAGTCAAAATCCAACGGATCCCGGTACCTTTCAGCATCCATTCGCCAAAACGTTCCTCAAGCCTCCGGAGCCTCACAGAAATAACGGCGCATGTTCGGAGATACCGGGGCACGCCTCGAAATCCATGCTCCCCAACACGGTCGCCGGTCAGAGAAGATCCGAGTGGTCGGACGAGAAGCTTCGCGAGGGCTTCCACGAGAGCAACAGATCGGACATGTCCAACGGTAATCAGGGCTGCTTAGCTTGGGCCGAGGAGATGAAGCAGGTACAAGATTTCCACGCAATGTCGGGTCTGGGACATCACGCTTTTCCCCAATACGGTTATCCGAGTTATCCGGTATTCGATAAGCCCTATCCGAACACTTGGGACGGTTACACTTATCATCATCAGCCTTATCATCAGACGCCGGAGTATCCGTCGCAGTTTTATCAACAGCCAAAGCGCGAGCCCTGCTTTCACTCGGCCCAATATCCCTATCAGAGTATGCCGGCTTATCAGGGCTTGAATCCTGGCTGGGCACGCTGGGAAGCTCCTCGCTGGGATCTCTACGGTCCACCGTCGTACTTTCCCGTCTTGCCGGAGCCACCGCCCAAGGCCGAGCCCCTCGGCGAGGTAGCCGACTATTCCGACAACGAGGAGTGCTTCAAGGACTCGCAAATGGGCGGTGTCGCCATTGCACTCGGTCACGGTAGCGTTCTCTTCGAGTGTGCCAAACACGAGATGCACTCCACGACCGCGCTCAAAAAGCCCAACCGGCTCAATCCAACGAGAATAAGCCTCGTGTTTTATCAGCACAGAAATTTGAACAGACCGAGACACGGTTGGGACGAGTGGGAGGAAAAGATGCGTCTGAGAAAGCTCGGTGTAACCGCAACCCCAACGACGACCACCAACTCGACAGCCTCGACGCAAGCTGCTCCAAAGATAACCGAAAGTACGAGCATCACCGTCCCTACGGAGAGCAAACCTTCGCCACCTCCGCCACTGCCTCACATACCCAACGTGCCCAGCTCACAGTTCATGATGAGATCACCCACTTATACGACCATGACTTGGACCACTCTGTTTCCCATGCATCCCTGCATGATAACCGGGCCTTATCAGGAAGGCGGAGCCATAGGATGAACGGACAGCCATCAAGAACGATTCTGTCGCTCGAACATAATTAAGTTACGAAAGGAACGAGAACAAGAGGAACAATGAAAGACGAGAATAAAGCTCGACCACGAGCCAAGTGCCAATGGCGACTTCAAGCATCTGGGGAAGAAATTGTACCGGCGTTTCTCATCTCGAGGAAACTCGACGGTTAGAAAAATAATTCCGCATATGTATAATCAGAATCTCGCAGGTTGAGCACATACTTGGGTAAGGCGAGTCGAGCGATGCCGGTCAAATCGAATGAACGAACAATATGCCCACTGCCATTTTTTTTTAATTCTACGTTTCTCATCACGATCAGGAAACGAGGACGAAAGTGGTATAGGATTTTCGAAAACGTTACGATATATTCTTTTATATGGGATTTTTTTTGTTTTTTTGGTTAGGCACACAGTTGAGGTAGGAAAATAAGACGTCTTACGTGTTCCGTGCAAATTTCACGGAAGTACGAGAATTAAAATGACTGTATGAAGCAGCATAACGGGACGCGAACAATTGCGACGAACATCGGGATAACGATGAATAATCTTCATTCAACTCGATGGTGAAAAATCTCGTTCTTCTTGACTCGACTTCCATACATTGAGAAATCTACATTGCCAGAGCCCGTTGTTACGACAAAACGAAATTCCACGATAAAAATCATACGTTTTTAACAACGCTGTCATTTTATTCAGGCTAATTCGCTGGTTAGATTTTTATCACTTACCAGTGAGATTATCAACAGCGAGTTCCAAATCGAGTTTATCGCGCCGGGATTTGTTTGAATTTTTAAAATTCCTTCGCTCAAATAGCTGTTTTTATATTTGGAAGAAATATTAGTGAGGACAAATTTTGATTGAATAAATCTCGGTCCGATGGATTTTTGTGTCTTTCTCAATCGGCTAATTCTCACAATCGTATTGCTCGTAAACGCATATTCTTGTAAATTCACGGCAAAAATAGGGACGAAGCCCGAATTCACACACACAGTCGTTGACACCAACTTTTTTTTTTTTTTTGGCACTCACGTTCCACGCTCGTTACCCAACTATTTTTAAACTCACTAGACGAAAAACGGAATGCAAACAAACGGAGTGCACATCGTGGACTTTCGACGGAGAGGGAAAAGTGCGGGAGGGAGACAATGGCGATCGAAGTGAGAGATAAAAAAAAAGAATGGAAAAAAAACCCTAAAAAACGATAATGATCTCAAGTTTATTCGTTACAATAATGTATCACTTTTTTACATTTTAAAACCACATTTGTACATTGCGCTTCGTTGTCTCGTATTTATTTTAATTCCTCGAGTGTTTATTTTTCCTTCTTATTTTTTTTTTGTTGCCTCGCTTTACGGTAGATCGTACTTGATGAAGCACGAAATACAGACTAATCACTCGCTGAGTTGCGACCGAGTACAAAGCACCTTTCTTTTCTCTCGAACTAATCGTACAAACGTACGAAACGGTTTGACGTGTCTCCGCACTTGACACATTATTATCACTATAATAATTATAACTATTATTATTATTATTATTATTATTATCACTATTGTATTGTATTGTACACGATATCAAGAACAAGATGGATGGTTGAACGCGGATATTATCTTTTTTTCGAAAGTGTGAAAAGACGTCAGTTGAAGTATCGATGAAATTAACGAAATACTCGAACGGAAGAAAAGACTCGGCAGTTTGGCTCAAGAAACGAGAGTTACATTTTGTTTATTCAAATTCTCTCGAGACTCGAAATGTTGTAAACTTTAACGAATGTATTCGTGTAACGAAATTTTAATTTATAATATTATTAATGAAATTCTCTTATATTTTCTTCTTGTTGTATATACTGATATAACGTTCGTTGCTCTCGAACGAAAAGGCTTTGATATGATTTTCTTTTTTCTTCCCTTGTATCATTGAATATGTATGTAATCATTTCGTTCGTTCAAGTGTACAAGACTCTTCGAAGAGTGGCGGGAATGAGTAGGAAAGCTGCGTATCTAGGATGACATAGCTGAAAAAGAATTGTAACTATTTATTTATTTGTCACTGCAAAGTTTTATTCTTTTTTTATTCCTCATTCGCGTCGGTAACCCCAAGAAGTAGGGGTGGGGGAGGGGGGGGGGGGGGTATTTAGCATGATTTTAGAAATGATTGTAATTAAATCTTACGCATGTAGATTGTTGCGTTAGAGTTTTAGTGGCGACTATTCTTTTTTGGTGGTAAAAAATGACTTTGTTCGCAATACGAATGAGATCATGGGTTTGAAAAAGAAAAAAAATGGCGCAAAGTTCGCCACAAATCGATGAGAAACAAAAACACATACACACACGCATAAACATTGTCCGTAGTATTATAAGAATCATTAATATATTATCATCCATTATTATCGCATATAACGATTAGTAATATAATCTAATTTAATTGATTATTTATTAATTAAGTTTGACAAAGTGTTATTGTACTACTACTATTACTACCACTATTATTATATATCCTACTACTAGCGGGGCTAAGGTTCGAGATCGAACGTCGATGCTCGAAAGTGTGCATTTTTTTCTCTCCCTCCCGCCCCCCGCCCCCATTCCATTGCCAAAGTCCGGTATTTTGGAAAAAAAGACGAAGATGAAGAAAAAAAAAAAAATTGCACGTGCCCTATCTAGCCTCGGTGAACGATCCGGACTAATCCTAATCTATTCCAAAATTGTAAGCTAAGTTTCGTCATTCTTAGGATTTTTTTTTGTTTTTTTTTTGCATTATATAGATCGTGTAAGGACGGACAAAAATATTTGAATTAAAGAAAAAATAAAATACTCGACTTTCAATATTATTACTAATTTCATTTTGCTTCCGTTGTATTTTCTTTATTCTTTTTTTTTATTTTCCATTTTTGTAAAAATGATGTTCGGAGGGAAAAAAATACGAATGATGGTTCATCCGGAATTCATGAATGCTCATATATAGCATATATGTAATATTAACCAACAGTACAACAAATTATCACAAATCACAACTCGGTCTTTCACGAGAAAAAAAATCGACCCTTAATTTTATTATCTTACAATGCAACGTGGAAATTTTGTATTTCCCCGTTTCTCGTATTTTTGAATGTTTTTTTCTTCCTATTTTGTAAATGGCACCGCACTTGAGACGAGTATTTTGTGGTTACAATTCAAGAAGGTAATTCATACACACACACACATACGCTGCAGTCCCTGGAAAGGCTACTATTTTTCACATTTTTTTAGAGAAAATTCCAAATGAGGGTTCCTCGCAAACTCCGGGTCTACGCGAATTATCGATGACTATTTCGTGGCCGGATTCACGTAAGCGAGACGTGTGTACTTCCAGGTGCCGCCATAAAAGACAACAAATTTAATAATTGCGCATACAGAAAGGCTTTTAAGACTTTTTGAAAAAATAAAAGTTCAAGTAAACAAATGTTTTAAGTAAGGGAAGGAAAAACCACCAAACATACAAAAAATCTCGAAAATTCACGCGACGATGCCAAAATAGTTGATAAAGGTGTAATAATTAGAAAGTAAATACTTGTAATAACTGTAACGAAACTATCAAAGCTAAAGTATTTAAGGATGAAAAAATCATTTTCAAAATAATACGATTATCGAAAGAATTATCGAAGATGAAAAAGGGAGATAAAAACGCTAAAAAGTTTAACGATTGAGTGACAAAGGAAAAATAATAAAAGAAAATAAAGAAAATGCAAACTCGCGAGAAAAGATGAAAAAAGTAATGTATTTTTTCTTCCAATGCCAAAAAGATGCCATTTTGTTTTGTACGAAAATATGGATGAGAAAAAAAGAAAAAAATGCAGACGTGACGAAAATAAATACAAAAAAAAAAATACGTAGTATGTAGCGAACGTATGTAAGATGTGTAACATGACGAAAAACAAAATTATGTGTATGTCTCGTGAATAAAAAAACTTGTCCGCCTTATTATGAAGCAGAATACAATAGAAAAAATGAAGAAAAAACACACACACACACAACAATATTTGTAGATTGCAGTAACAGAGTTTGAAAATAAATCAATAGTAATTTAAAAAAAAAAACATCCAGAGGTGTTAAATTGTCCAATCGTGCCATCGACATGAAAAATGGCAAGATAAACGCGTCTCTCTCAATCGTAATGGAGAAGTAATCCCGTAGCGATTTTATTAAATAATTTTGCGTTTCCGTCTCGTCATTTTTCGTTCGGACATCGATCATTTTTAAAAAATCCTTGAACACCCAAATCGTAGGACACGTGCACGTAATCGCACGATAGACATATATCAGACAAATCGCAAAAGCAATGTGAATGAAAAAAAAAAAACCAAGACTCATTTCGAACGTTAATGATAAAAATTTTATGATTAGCACGAATGACGAAAAAGTATAAATAATAATAATGATTAAAGAAACATGAAAATCTACGATATTTGACGCGTTGTAACGTCGCCAAGATATTATTATGTATAGACGATAATGAAGACATTATTTCTGGTTGATCTAAATGACAGATGTACGTTTTTTGTAGGTGTGTGATGAAAGACGATAATACAAATGAGGAAACAAAAATTAAGTAAAAAATTAAGCCACTTACGATTACATACCATATTAGTAGAATTATGCTAAGAAGACGCTAGAGAGTAAAATTGGGGGGCGCGTAAGTATAAAATCTAAGTGATTATACGTGAAAATAAAAATAAACAGAAAAAAACAGGTCGATAATTATTCATCGACGTAAGAATAAAAAAATATGTTTAGACAAAAGTACATATGTCGCCTGTCATTGTGAATATATATAAGGAATGAAAAATGATAAATACAAGAAACTTTTATGAATAATTTTCACGGTCTTTGAATTATTGAGCCCTATCACGGATCTAGTTTTTACATTACTAATCGAATAAACTGGTTATGCCTAGTTGTAACAGTCAAAAACAGCGCACTTTTGGGTTTTTTTTTTAAATCGTGATGATAAATTTCGACAAAAATTAGGTATTTGAAAAAAGTATCATCTGAAGAACGTTCTGTGATTTTTTCGTGTAAAAATATTAAATTATCGTCGATTTGCAGCCGGGGTCCGATAAGCACCTCTCGAAAATGTATTGTGCAGTGAGCAATGCCCATCTGTACCAGGTTATTCAATATTGAAAAAAAGCATTTCGTTAGTATATTAGTTTTTCCTATGATTAATCAAAGGAATTTTCAAAATATCAAAATTTAAAGAAATTGCGCCTTTTTAAAATCAGAGTCTTGATTGTTGCGAAAAAATGAGCATTTTTCGTTCATCAAATCGAAAGTAAACATCGGAAAAAAAATCCTTCGACGAAATATTTTTACATCTAGAAAAAGTCCAAAAAAATTCAGAAAAATTGATGCAGTTTTTGAGATATTTTGCTCACCGACTTTTAAACCATACTTTCGAGAGAAAAGCGTTTCAAGTTTCGAACTATGAATCAAAGTTCGCCTACAAATCTGTCAATACTGATCCGATCACCTCGACATTTTCACAGAACATTTACAAGATGATATACTGTCAAAATATATTGTTTCTGAAAAAAAATTATTTTTCGACTTTAGCAACTAGGCATAACCCCTTAAAAGAAGGCCTCGAAAATTGCGCTCATCCATCGACATGCTCAACGATAATTGCAATGGAAGTACAAGCATCACTAGTAACACCGAAGCGAAACGTTTTACAGGATCGTAAAAGAAATACAGGGTGGTTCATACTTACAGTTTGAAAGAAAACTGAACAAGCTTTTGCCGAAGACATTTTTCGGAACTAATAAAGTAAAAAAGTAATAAAGTATAAAAAAAGAGTCGAAAAATAATTAACATCAATACATTTGGAACGAGAAGTTCTCGTAATTTTCGATATCCTACAAAGCGTCCATTTTGGAAGTTCGAAAAAAAAACATTAGAAATATAGCAACGAAAAAATTAAGTGATCAAATTAAAAATGATTTTCACATCAAGGGATTGCGGGCTGTACTGCAAAAATTAAGACCCTTGGGATAATAGCGGCCCAGAAATGAACAACCGGAATAAAATCCGCACGTGCATCAGATAAATTGCATTTCAACACAATAAAACTTTTATTCGATGACAATATTTCTCGCGCAGTAATGTTTAGGAGACAGCACGGCCATAAGGGTCGCGTGTGAAGTAATTGTTTTTTCGTTAAAGTTATTTCTCTTCTGCAATATAAGTTACGAGACATTGGGAATGGACTTGAACAGGCAGTCTCGCAGTGTACACCGGCTTCACGTCCCATACATCACGCAGAAGCTCGAGTATTCGATGAAAAAAAAAATAATCGAAAAAATATAGACAAAGAGGTCCTAGTTGATGATGCGGCTGCGTTTTCTCTCGAGTGCCGTGTTGAAGGGACCCCGAGGTAAAATGCACCAGAGACGCACCACGCCGTTAAACTTTAACGTCGCGAGTTTACTGCCCCCGCCGTACGAGTCGGCTGGTTATTATCACACGAAACGCATTTTTCCCTCGTTTTTTTGCCCCCTCCCGTCGTGGCAAAAATTCACGAGATACCTACTCTCCCGCTGCCGGAACCCCGACATATTTACAACCACGAAAAACCGCGCTCGGATAGATTCAACGTCATTAAATTCCCTGCGAATTCCGCTCGTTATTCTTCAGCCGAGAACGAAGCGAACGAATGATAAAGTTTAAAAAGATTGTGGGTCTGACGTGTGAGAACATTTCAGAGCGCGAGAAGCCTTTCAAAAGTTGCGTGTTGATGATTTCTACGACTTATTGGGACTTTTATGATTTTATTTAAGGGGAGATATACACCTAGGAGCCGGAAAAACGTCATTTTTGTGAATTTTTTCAAGGAAAACTATTTGAAATTTCGGATTGGGGTTTTAATTATCTAAAAGCATATAAATTCAAAAATATGTTTAATTTTCTTTATTTAAAAATATAAAAAAATACACAAGGATATTGTATGATCCTCGGAGCTACGTAAAAAAAATCTGCGTATGTGGTACCCACTGGCGTTTCTTAAAAAAATCATCTTGAAAAAAAAAAACGAAAAAGATTATTAAATTAGATACTTTAATCTAGTAATTGTCATAGTCGATTTTGAAAAAATCGATTTATGACAAAATGGCGGACGTTTGAACATAAATAGTGATTTTTGGGCCAAAAATTAGTTATTATTTTGCCTATAAAACAAAAACTAATTAACGGAAAAAAAATCCTATGACAAGTACTAGACAATGGTGTATAGAATAACCACAAAAAACCTCAAGGAAATCGGTTCATTGGTTTTCGAGAATTTTTGGGTACCCATTTGAAAAACGTGGTTTTGAGAAAAACGCGTTTGAAAATTTGGGAATGAATAAATCATGAAATTTGTCACCTTACATGGAATCATCGATACCAAGCCCATAGTGTAGGTCTTCGACGGTCGACGGAATGTTCATAGCTTCTAAATCCTCGTCCTCGACCATCTAGGTGTATATCTCTCCTTAATAACGATACAATGCGGAAATGCAAGTTGATCAAAAACATATATTTTCTTCATATTTCTTGACATGTGTAAAATTCTATCGTATCGTTTGCAATACATGCCAACAAATCGAAGTTTACGATAATTTGTTTTTATAACAAATATATTAATAACTTGATAACGGAATCGAAACTGCAAACAAATCCCGTGCAAACGTTTGTTCGGGAATCGCAAGATCCTACGAAATTCCGATTGACATTTCATAGGGACGTCGCACGTAGGGAGTCCACATTGGAATACAAGTGGATTCCGCGCTATTTCCCGATCGATGTCATCGAAGAATTTTTTTTCTTTCTTGAACGAAATTTGTTGGATTTTCCAACAATAAATATCCTTTCGTGATTCCGTGCACAAATTTGTTGGAGAGTCCCAATATGCACCCGCATCTCTATAGGGAGCCCCTATTAGGATCCAATTGGATTTTGCACTGTTCCCCGATACGTGTGTGGTGATATTATGTCGAAGTACATTAAAATAAATAAAAAACAGTAATCACCGTGGATTTTCAGTCATGTGATTCAAATAGATTTTTAAGATATACTTTTCTTGAGCGTTGTATGCTTTTTTGAGATCCACTCATTTTGTATACCTATATATGTTGCCTGGGGGATCCATCAAGAATCCTATCAGATTCGGTTCAATAATGTGGGAATCCTTCAGGATTCAAATTGGTTTTGTGCATTGGATTCCAATGGGGAATCCCGATTAGAATCAAATGCACGAGCGTCATGTTTTAGTGTAGGGATCCAATGCGAAAACCTATTGGATCCCGATTAGGAAGTGGGCACCTACTGCACGTGATGCTCTGATGTCAAATAACGGGCTTATTTTTTTTTTATGATTCGAAACAAAGACTGGTAATAAAAGAAAGCCATTTTTTCATTGCAGATTTTTTCAAGTCGAAGCAGTCCACTTTGGTAAAAATATCTTAATGCCACTCGATGTGTGGGTTCACGATGTCAATTTACGATGTCAATCGATAAATTTCTTTCACTCTGTCTCTGTATAAAACACGAAGTGCGTTAATTGCTGTATATATTTCTCTCGTCACTTTGTTAAGTAACGCGTTTCCTCGAGCCTTTTCAATTTTCGAAAAGATTAGACTTAACCATTTAGTTTAAGGGGCCACTTTAGAGCCACGAAAAAAGGCGATTTTCGTGATTTTGTTTGAGCATTTTATAAAAGATATGAATACAGTTGTTGGGCTTGATAAATAAAGTCTTGAAATACATTTTTTTTAAATTGAATTTATATTTATTCATTTTTAAGTACAAAAACTATAGTTTAACGTAACGCCTCAAAAATAGGTGGGCTAAGTAGCTCCATCACAAATCGGCAACGGCTTGTCCGAAACAAAAAAATCAACTCCCATTAGATTCAGTATGACACCAGCTACAAAATGACCCTTGGATATAACGTTTTATCAAAAAATAAAAAAGTGGCAGATGAAAAACGAAAAAAAGTATTAAAAAACGCGTTTTTTCGCAGTTTTTCGCAAAAAAGAGTAAAAATAAAAATTTTAAAACCATCGAGGGTCATCTCGTTGCGAATCATGTTTACAATATGTGGTTCAAATTTCAAGAGAATCGGTTTATTAGTTTTAGAGATACGATGGAGCTAGATTTTGAAAACATTGTTTCGAGAAAAACGCTTTTGAAGTTTATACTATGAAAAACTCTTACCTCAACTCAATCGGCAATTCCTCCACCGTACAAAATCCCTTCTGATTGCTCATCATCGTCGATTTCTGCGAGTCTTGCTTGCTTTCGATTTTTTGAAATTTTCAAAGTGGACTGGCCCCTTAAAGCGAGTTGTCGTGTACATAATTTGTTCCACAGAAAAATCGAATTTTGAATTTTTATTCAATGAATTCCCGTAACTCTCCAACGAGATCCTAGCACAAAGGTACGATGCATAGTTGCGCATCAGCTTTTTAGCGAATTCCGCGAATCAATTGAACTCCCGCGAGCCTCGCGGCCATATCTGTGACTCGTGATACTTTTCGTGAGTGAAATACCTGATGAGCGGATGCACCTCGTTTTATCGGAGTACGAAAACGAGCCAAGAATGTCAGAGCAAAAAAACACCACCGGCATCATCGTCATCATCATCATCATCGTCATCATCATCATCATCATCGTCGTCTACACCAGTTATGAGCAGAGGCAAACTCGTGAAGAAAAATATAAATATGCACGTTGAAAAGTATACCTCCGACCCAGAAAAAAATAACGTTACAAAAACGAGTTTTTTTTTAACGATTTCACATTTTATTTTGGATGATCTGAAATTTATGGTGTTTTCTGTTCGCATCGTACTGAATTTATTCTCTTGACTCTAGTCAATCAAGACATCAAGGGGCACCGAAAAATCGTTGGTCTATTTTTGTACGCAAATGGTATTAAATTTGTTATTATAATGCCCCTGTTTTTCTCGATTTATTGCATTTAATTCACAGTTACACGAATCAGCAATGATCCTCACGTAAGAACAGTTATCTCTACCTTTTCGTGCTTGGCGCAGAAATGGTGGCTATTGTAGTCAAAGACATCATCATCATGCAGCAAGTCCTTCATCGAATGCCCCGGCCTACGGTTATGCCTAAGTGTAGCGGTCGAAAACACTTCATTTTTAGGATTTTCTAAACAGAAAGTCGTGATGATAATAATGATGTGAAAATAATGTATTTTTTTGCGTAAAAATATTTGATCATCATCGATTTACAGCCGATGTTCGGGAAGCACCTCTCGAAAATGTCTGTTGCGGTGAGCAATGCCCTTCTGAATCGTGCCCTTCTGAACATGATTAATCGAAGGAATTTCCGAAAGATTAAATTGAAACAAAATGGCGCGTGTCCGAAGTGAGTCTGGATTTTTGTGAAAAAATGGGCATTTTTCGTTTGTGGAATAATAAGTACACATCGGAAAAAAAATCATTCGACAAAATATTGTATTTTTACATCTAAAAAAATCCCTAAAAATTTCAGAAAGATCGATGCAGTAGTTTTCGAGATATTTTGCTCACCAACATTAAAAACATACTTTTGAGAAAAAAAGAGTTTTAGGGGTTACGTGGGTTACGAAGCAAAAAAGCATATTTTCTCTATTAAAAAAAAAACACAATATATAAATGTCTTTATTCAAAATGCTAAGTACATAGTAGACCAACATTTCAACAATATTAAAAAAAAATTCATACAAAAAATTCAATTAAAAAACCAATTTTTTCTGTTAGTAGATGAGTATAGCTCGTGATTGAACGCAGGATTTAAAAAAATGGAAATTCGATTTTTTGGCACAGTTGTATGCAGAATAGTTCAATTTTTGGGACAATTTACACTACGTATAGCCTTGTAAAATTAGTTGTAATCGAAAAAAAACCTACGTTCAATCACTAGTCAATGCTATTTTGAAGAAGCGTGTAAAATTTCAATACGATCGGTGCATTAGTTTTTGAGAAATCGTGTCCACCGACTTAGAAAATAGTGTTTTGACAAAAAAACGATATACCTGCGTCTTTTACTCCGATTGTCTTAAAACTTTGGGAGAATATTCTAGACATATTGTACTATTAGATAATAAAATTAACAAAGGGATTCTTTGACATTTTCAAACCCACGTAACCCCTTAAAGTTGCGAACGATGGTCCGTGCGTTTTGACAGGCGTCAACATAGTAGCCTATAAGTCTATCAATTTTCATCCGAACACCCTGAAATTTTCCGGAAACATTTATCAGATCGTATATTGTCAAAATATATAAGTTTTGAAAAAAAAGTGTTTTTTTTCGACATTTGCAACCTCAATTCCGTTCTTTTTTACCATTCACGCGTGGTCCTAAGACAAAGACGATTGTTCCTCAAATTTGCAGAAAGGAGCAGAGTATGAAATCTTTCGTGAAATGTAATCGAACGTAGCAGAAGTAATAAATCCATCCCCGTCCAAACCTAAGTAGAAAAATATTTCTACTTAGGTTTGGACGGATTTCTAATATATATACCCAAACAATCAGCACAATTTCTTTCAACCCCATTTCTTTCGCAATAGTTGGCAAAAGAAGAGTGCCCAGCATGAACCATTGGACGATTATTTCGTCGTTGTCGATTGTCGTCTTGCCTTCAGCAAGAATTCGTGGATCATTGTACTCGTTAGAGTGAGCGTTGGGAGCTGTTTGGCCATTCCGGAGGCTGGACACCAGCAGCATATCAAAGCCAAGGAGAGAGAGAGAGAGAGAGAGAGAGAGAGAGAGAGAGAGAGAGAGAGAGAGAGAGAGAGAGAGAGAGAGAGAGAGAGAGAGAGAGAGAGAGAGAGAGAGAAAGCGCGGCAAGAGTTCCGCTTAAGCGATAAATAATGGATGGTCGAGAGTGGACGGGGGTTATTCGATGCAATAGCTGCTGGCCTTGGAAGCTTGTCGGGTGGTTTTTGCCCTGCCTCGACGCAAGCCCGTCTTCTTTCCCTCTCCTTCTTTCCTCTATCCTTTCGCCTTTCTCACTCTCGTATCCTTTTCCCTCTTTATTCCGAGTGAGAGTGTACATGCGTGATCCAAATGACGCGAACTGTCCACCGCGAGCTGCTCATTGCTCCGTATATCGGTAATCTGTCACTTCCGTCTAAATTATAACACTTACCTACCGCAATTTGATAACTTCATGTAACCGAAAGAAAAAATTTTGATTAAAAATACTGACCTCACTCACGTCGAATATTTTTTTCGTATCGAGCTCTTATGATTTATTCGACTTATCGATATTTATTGATACCCATTTACGTAGCAGATATCAATACAGCCAATGCTGAGTTTCCGATCAGGAAATTATCCGCGATGAAATTTTACTTCGGCAAACAGACACACTTTTAACATTTTTTAAAAATATTTCTCATTTCAGTGCAATTTTTTTTCAAATTTATGTTTTAAGCTACATATAACAATTTTGATATTATCGATCGAGGAATTTGATATCGTGACCTTTCAGGTCTTGTGTTGAATGGAAATTATAATTCTTCGATGATTCAATGTTGCATTTGTGTAGACTTTGGGAACGTCATTTCGCATATCGTATGTACAAATCGAGATTGACGTAAAAGTAATTTGCGAGCGCAAGATAGTATCTCCCTTCCTCTGTCTCTCTTCATTCCAGCCTCTCTTTTGCTCTCTCTCGTCGTTCCTCGCCCTCTCTCTCTCTCTCTCTCTCTCTCTCTGTGCCTCTCGTTTCTCGCACAGAAGAGACTTCGCCTCGAGCTAATTGGCTGCTCTCTGGCTGGTTATAATCGCACCGCGAGCGACTTTGCGAGGGCCTCAGCGAAAGAGAGGCCCTTTTCATCCTCGTCGTCGAACGTACGGTTTGTTCCTATATGGATCCATGTACGGGGCATTCTTCGTTTTCTCGACCCCGCTTTTGGCAATCCGCTTGCACATAACGCGTACATTGTCACCCCTTAATACGAGAATATGAAGACAAATTTAAAAAATTCATAACGCCGGATTTTCAAAGCTTTCTGCAGTTCTCGTACATTCAAGAAGTCCCTGAGTTCGAAACACTTCGAATTTTGCAACATCTCCTCCGGGACCGTGCGATTTTGGATCCTCGCCCCGCGACTTTTGGAAAGTGATCATTTTTTTCGACTCCATTTTAACGCAGGCTGTAATCCAAAATCGATACACCAGAACTTTAGTAAGTCTATCACAATCAGTGATAAAAAAAAATGCAAATATCATTAACGAAGGACATCACTGTGACGGGGCAAAACAGGGTCGTTTTCCGATTTTCTAATTGTCTACTGAATTATTTATTTTTGAATTGGGAAAAAGGCATTTTATTAACCATACATTGTACTTGTTTCGTGTAAATTTTTATTTAAAAAAATAACAATTTACAACCTTATTCAGGTACAATAGAATCACTTGTCAATTATGGGTCTGAAAAGTAAACAAAAGTTTTATAATCTATATAAATGTAATTCACATTGTACGTGGTGTTTTTCGAAAAAATGCACAAAATGACGAGTGTTAAAAAAAGTTGTTTGGCAAAATTTTTACTTATATCCGGGGGTTTAAAAAATACTAAATAAAAAAAACGGCTACGTACAACGTTAGCTGCCGCAATTACGAAATATTCGATTTTTTAAAATTGAAAATCGTAACATTTTTCCACCTGTTCTTGAATATGTATACTTTGGAGAAAAAGCAACAAACAAAAAACACATCGATTTTTTTACCCTCCATAGTGATGTAATCTTAACCTTCTTGCACTTTGAGTTCTTTTATCGCGATAATTCAGTACGATTAGTACTAATCATTGGCACTATCGCGAAAAAAAATGCACTACAATATAGAATAAAATATTTCGAAATCCCTGCGCGATTATTTCGGCCGGAGTGGCCCATATACTTGTGCATTGTGCACAGATGTATATGTAGCTGGTATACAACACATACGAATAAAGATCGAACGGGCATTGCCCGTCTTATCTGCCGCTACGGATCTTCATTGTGTAACTCACAATTAAGACTAATTAACAATTACATAAATCACCGTTTCTCGAGGCGCTCGGCGTTAGAAATTTTTTGCGCTCTCCCATACTTTATATCGTGTAACACCCATAATATCGAGTTCGTGATAATATTCTTTCGTCGGGGAGGTCCTTGTTTCCGAATCGATTGTTCCTCCGTAGCCCCGTTATGTACACACGTATATCGAGGCAGCATTTCGTCGCGTTCGCGTATCCTTTCCTCTTAGCGTTAATCTTAGGCAATATCCTAAACTACTCGGTAAAATGGTACTTTCCACTGGAGCGCTCGTTTGCTATCCTGATAGAGAAACTTGCAAGGGGGATCTAGCCAACTCGATTAAGATCGAAGAGCGAAAGCAAACGAGGATCGATGACGCGGATGTGCATACAGACGTATACGCGTATCCATATACAGGCGGTTTATTTTTTTTAAATTTATTTGAGCCTGAACGTTCTTGCAGGCTGTCAAATGATTTCCTTTGAGAGCCTGATCCTTCCTACATTGCCGACCGAGGCTCCTTGATGATTGCTTCGTGCAAAGCCAAACGTAGTTAGCCGCGTTCAGGCTGGCCGAGCCGCCTCGCGAGGCAGCCTCGGGCGCAGCAGCCTCGGGCGCGGCAGCCTCGGGCGCGGCAGCCTCGGGCGAGGCAGCCTCGGGCTCGTGGTAAATCGTCATGAGGATATTATTTGAAAATTGCATGGAATACGGAAATCGCCTGTTACGAGAAACTTTCATCGAAAACACTGTGCACAATTTTACGAGGGCGATGCTAGTGAGCGAGCGAGTCATGACCGAGGCACCATTGCGCGTCGCGCAAGCGAGACCCGAACAAGCATCGACCCCTTAGACTCAGGCTGCCGCGAGTGAGGCGACGAGCGAGCGAGGCATGTCCACATAGTGCGAGGCAGTGCCGCGCGAAGCTGCCTCGGTCCTTGCCTCGTCTGGACACGGCTAATGACGTTTCCCTTCGTTTTTTTTTTATATCGCCTCAGGACCATCGTGAAGCCGAAATCATTTTCTGTAATTTAAAAAATGATGAGTCAAAAAATATCCAAAAAATGTCGTTTCCGTGGCATCTGGGTGATCAGGTTCGTTGCCCGAGGCTGCTCGAGTCGAGGTGATCGCGATCCACGCGTTTGACCAATATCCCGCGTCATACAGTGCTCACGGGCGTCGTGCGCGCCATCGCCGGAGCACGAGCGAATTACAGATGTATGCGTATGCATACGTGAGAAGAGGCGGGCGGGCGCGCGCAAAACTTGCGGAATGCAGTCTGCACCGGTCCCCGAGAAAAAGAGAGAGAGAGAGAGAGAGAGAGAGTCCTGTGCGTATCGGGAGACTCTTTGAGTGCATCGGATCTGGAAAAAAAATCATCTGGTAGGACTACATAACGCGAGAAAGAATCTCGCGACTGGGTAGACGATGAAAATGAGAAGAAGACGTGAGCTCGCCAACCGCCGTCATCGACGGGAATTTATCTCGCTTGCTCTATATCTCGACGTTGAAATCTTTCTTCGTCCAGCTATGTGGGAATTTCTGCTCGTGAAACGTCGTCTTTTTTAAATCGCCATACGGTGCGAAGAAAAATGACGCCGAAGAGAAAAATCTAGATGCCTCGTATCGATACCTATTCGAATCAGCGCTGTGTATGTTCTACGAACTTTTTTACTTTTTGACAAAAAAGCATACATTTTCTTCTTCGGATTTCCTGTTTTTTTTAAATTATTTTTTTCCTTTGTGTATGTACTCTTGGAAATTCTCAAAAGTAATTGAAAGTCATTTAAACTAGTATGAGCATTTTTTTATCATTTGATGATTATCTGATTCTGTCAAACATATTTTTTTTTAATTTTGACAAAAATCTAATGCATTTGCGTTAGCGTTCGGTTGGTAATTTATATAATCGAAATCACAACGACATCACAAGAAAAAAAATCGCGAAGCAAGTACATACACAAAAGAGAAAAATAAAAAATCCTCAGCGTTGTGAAACCCTCATTGCCTTCAAAATAAATTTAAATAATCGTAAGGATATTTATGTAAAGATCATGTTGAGAACCACAAATATCAACGATACATTAAAAAAAAAAAAAATTAATAGATTTTGTCCTCAATACAGCCAGATGGTGGCTAACATTACATAGGTATAGCAGTTTGAAAAAAAAATGCCCTCAGGTATATGAGTAAATACATAGCCACGTGGATTTTTGTTCAGCGGTATGCGATCACTGGAGAGATTTATTGCGACACGCCTACTATAACTATCGCGGCTTACGTACGCTTGTCTATACAGATACCTGTATATACATAAATATACAGCATGCTATATTCATCCCCTTTTCATTTCGTTCATCGCGATTTTCGTTCGACTGCAAACGCCCTATCGGCTTCTATAAATAGCCTGTAATCGAAATCCCTTTGTTTCTTATTGTTTCAGTTGGGAAGTGTAACCGTCTCGTTGGAAAATTCGCCACGTGTTACACGATGCACCTGCTGAGAACGAATACGCGGCCATTGGCGAATCGACGAATCATCGCGAAATAATTGTTTATTTCAATAGTCAGACTGCGTATGCGCGATGAAATTAAATGATAATTGAAAATAATATTCAATGCATCAGCGGAATTATAATACTTTCGAACAAGTTTTTAAGTAATTTTTTTAAGGAACAATGCATTGCAATCTACGCAATTTATTTCTGAAAATAACTGTCGTGCGATGAGGAATGGGTGAGTATTTTTCATTGAGCTATCGAAGGTTTTTATTGACCACTACTCGAATATTGCAATGATGTTGCTTGATATTGCATGTTGGATAACGTGAAAAAATCATATTCAATGATCATTTTGAAGGACCAAACTGCACCGCAATGATCGATAAGTTGTGCAATTAATCAGGCGTTATTGATTAGTTACACGAATCATTAATTGGAACGTAATATTTAATGTACCATAGGAAATTCTAAATTATTTGACACTTTGAGTGCACATCTCAGTAGGTAATCTTATATTGCACATGGGCTCACATTCACCCTGAGCTTTTTACGCCTTTAATGATAAAATAAGCATTTAAAAAAATATATAGATATATACATAAAGACATTTTATTCGCAGCATATTTATTCATCAAAAAGGCTAGGAGATTCGATTAAAAAAATGTAATTGTCGAAAAACGTAGTTGAATTCGAAGTTTCGCGTGCACTTGAAAAGTTGACCTTTGGGGTCACCTTGAGAGTCCGGGACCTCAACTCCCATAAGAAGGTGCTATTGTTATTTCAAATGAATAATTATAATACTACGTCGAATATTAAAATGATAAATTGTCAATATTATTTTGCTCGCACAAATGAATTGCGGCTTTTAACCTCTAAATGAACTTTTCCGAAGCCATAATCAAAATCGCTTTCACTCACTTGAAAACTGTACACTCGCACTATTTAACAAAAAGCTTTACAATCGTTTGCAAAATAAAATCTATAAATCGCTTATCTACTAAAAAACTGTCATAACACAAAATGTTGTTTTGAGAAAAACGCATTTTAATTTTTTTCCCCCATTTGCGAGGCCACGTGACGTCAGTATTTAGCTATTAGCCTGTAATAATTTTATTTATTGCGAAATTTATTAACTTTTTTTAGGGTAATGAATAATGTGTAGCCAATTGCAATAAAAATCCGATCTGTGTTATGACAGTTTTTTTAGGCTGAGGGAAATGAAAAAAATATACAAGAATTGCTCATTCAATAGTATAGGAAAGGAAGGTAATTTGGAATACCATTTCGTTTTAGGCTTACGACTTTTTTCTGTAATGTACAAATAAAAACTTCATGAAATCGAAGCAATATTCGTATACTATCAATCTGCAAGCTATCAGAAATAACTAAACATCGCTACTGATTACAATTTTAGTTTGAACGCAAAATTGCACAATTCCGTTTTCGAGATGGAGTGCAGGTATTTTGGAATAGGAGTCTTCCAATATATATTCACCCTGCTCAACTTAGTTGTGTGGGCTATTATTATTAGGCCATTGTTTTAGAAGAAAATGGAAGATAAATGATTATTTCTATAATCAGCTTTAATCAGTATTAATTCAGTTTTAAATCAAATCTCACACATAAAAACTGCACCCATCCCCCCCTGTCTTCACTATACTTCCTTCTACAGAAAATGCACTATGCATCAGCTGCAGGGGGTCTTCCACCAAATGAAGTTTCTAGTTCTCCTGACGTATTTGACTTACGACTGTTATAAGAGTTGGAAGATTCTAAACTTTCCCTGTCATCATCGCTTTCAATAAGTCTTCGTTCCTCGGCCTTTTTATCGTTTCTTTTTCTTATCTTGCCATATTTTGTCTCAGCCTTCTCCATTTCTTTTGTAGTTTCTGTCTTTTCCTTTATTATTAGTGTTTTCTTTTGCCTGCCTTTTTTAAATTTCCCTTAAAGTCACAAGACGTTCTTTTTTATATACTAGTGAGACAGACTTACATTTAGTTACATCTACATCTAGTTTCAAAGTTGATGGCAATTTGGAATGTTCGAAATTATCATCAGATCGGGTATGCCAAATTAGCAACAAGGCGTAGTCCGGCATAACCTCTATTGTTTTCGTTTATAAATAAACAAATCTTTGAAATCAAAGCGATATAAAAAGTTTCTGGTCTACTTTACAGTACACAAAAAGCTACACAACATAATCATATGGGAATATAGCGATTTGAACCCGTTAAGGCGGGATATATATTTACAACGATAAAAAAAACGACTTTGTTTTTCTTTAAACGATAGAACTATGTATGTAGAATATTTTCTCAAAGTTTCAAAGCGAAATTCGAAAAACTTCAAACGTTACAGCCTGTCAACCCTGTACTTCACTGCTCGAATTCGGAGCGGACGTGAACTTCAGACGCGTTTTTTTCAAAACTGCATATCAAAATTGGCGTGCAGGACTCAAAAACTATTAAGCCGATTGAGTTGAAATTTGGTAGAAATATTTATAATATGGGTACCTTCTACTTGACGAGAATTATTTTTGAAAAATTGGAAGAAAAAATCCTTTTTTAATCCACATTTTACAGATATGTGGATTTTTTTGTTGTGAATGCATGCTATTTTCTTAAATTTGAATTTTCTTCATTTTTATCACCGTCACATAGAAACTATACATGTTGTAACTGAAAAGAATGTTTGAACTTTTTTGCAAATCAAAGTCTGCGGAAAGCTAGACTGCGCGCCGATTCGCAACTCTCGCGGTGACCTTGCTGTAACACTCTGCCACAGCTCGGCCATTTTAATGATGAATTTATTTTAAAAAAATGAATAATTATTTCTTAGTTTAAAAAATCCCTCAATATTGCTTATTTTTTTCCGTCTAAATGTATATTCCGCCTTAAGGCACCACACCACGGTTCGGGTGCGATACGAGGGTGTATTTTTCATAACTATTTTCAAGCAAATGATGAATGGATTTTTTTAAATTGATACTCATAGTCAATATATACATATAGAAGACTGTATACAAATTTTTGTACTCGAATCTAAAGTATAGTTTGTGGTGTACGCCGCTTTCAAGAGGACACTCCGACGAAATTGCTGCTCGGCGGTTGACAGCGATTAAGATATACGGTTTATTTAAAAAATAAAATAAAAATATATTTAGAAACTAGACATATAGGTTTGCAGCATCACGTAGGGGAATTTCGATATCTAAAAAAATTGGCGGACCAGCGAATTTTATCCGATTTTAATTGAAAATTTTTATCCGTTCATCCGTTCATCCATTTTAATGGAAAAATTACATTAAAAATTTTATCTGATTTTAATGGAAAATTTTCATCGTTCATAAAAAAAAAATAGAAGTGGGCCCTTTATAAAAAAATATCTACGTGGTGCCATAGAGACTAAATTTTCGAACAGTTTAAGACTTAGCGCATGCAAATCGGATAGTTTTTTCTTTAATATGTTGTCAACTACATGGAGAAAACAGGGGCCTTAAAGTTTAGAATTAATACTATGCTTCTAAAAAAAATATCAGTACATATCAAAAAGTATTAAATGGAAGATAAAAATTGTAATTACGGTATAGTAATAATGAAGAAATTTAAATTTTAACCTACGATATGGCACGTAAACTGATACAAATAATACATTTTATTCGACATATTGTGATTTTTTGTAGTATTCAAAAAATATTTTGCCCACGTGATTGGAACAATTAGTTTCCAGTATTCTACAAAAAGTACGGTATAAAGAGTCACATTTTACTAATAACTTCGTAATACTTTTCGCTATACGCCAAAGATTTATGCTATGCGTATAGTGAAATCTACACATACATGAAGATTCATGCTACACTGAGAAAAGAAAATCGTTGAATGTGCAAAATGCATTTTGTTTTCTCGAAATTTTGTTTCAACAGTTGCTCAGACATGCTAAATAAGCTACAGTTCACAATACTAAAACTATCAGTTAGATTGACCAAATGTGTTTTGTGCCAACCAAAGATCAAGTTGAACGAAATTAAAGATACATTTTGTTAAACCAACTGAATTTTGGATGGATGAACGAATTTTTTTGTCCAGTGTACACGTATAGTAAAATCCATATAAAAATATAACTCACGCCTATGCGAGAATAGTTTCAAATGTAATGTGCACGCATCATTTTTACAATTGTATAACAAGTCTTAGAATTCCAAACTGGCAGTAAACTGCTATACTTTTCTAGCATTGAATATAAAAATTCTGGCAACCAGTGCTAGAATTTGAGGCCGTATTTTTCTCCGTGTAGGTTGAGAAAAGTACTTTCGAGAAAAACGCGTTCGCAGCTGCACATCTGCCGCTCGACGCGATCGTGTGCTTTGAACGGTTTCACATAAAATGCTGTACCTCCGCCAATTTGACAAATTCCTTCAAAAAATTTGGTGAGGGCATTCTTAAAAAATCTATCTTTCAGAAAATGAAAAAAAGAAAAATGTAGTTTCGACAAAAATCGCGTTCACACACTGAAAAAAAAATTCGTTCATCCAACCCAAATTCAGTTGGTTTAACAAAATGTATCTTTAAATACGTTCAACTTGATTTTTGATTGGCATAACAAACGTTTTGTTAATCTAACTGATAGTTTAGTGGTGTGAACTGTAGCTTATTTAGCATGTCTAAGCAACTGTTAAAACAACAACATTTCGAGACAACGATTTCTTTTTCTCAGTGCACATTTGCCGCTCGGCGCGGTCGTGCGCTTCGAACGGTTTCACATAAAATGCTGTATTTCCGCCAATTTGACGAATTTCTTATAAAAAATTGGTGAGATCATTCTTGAAACGTATCTTTCAGAAAATGAAAAAAAAAAATAATAATAAGAATAAAAAATTACAACTTTTTTTTACCGTGGTGTGGTGCCTTAAACCTGTATCGCGAAAGTTAAGGCGTTACCCCCACTTGTAGCGCAAAAAAGGCCTTTTTCATGAATTTTTTTAAAGAAAACTACGAAACTTTTTTAATCGACCAATATACCATCTTAAAGAACACATCTTGAAGAACTTTCAGTAATTTTTTTATTGAAAAATATTACATTGTTTAGTGGCAAATGGCCGTCAATGAAATAATGTTTTTATCTACACGGTTTGCGGTGACCAACATTGCGGCGAAGTGGATCATCTGAAAAAAAAATGCGGATGGATTTAGTCAAATATAAGTATAAACTAGTCTTTAATCGAAGGATTTAAAAAAATATTCATTTTTCACAAAATCGCGGACAGTCAAAGTTGATGGTTCGATTTTAACGAAAAAAAAAAACGGCCGTTTTTTGGCTATAAAACGGCCATTTTTTTCGAAAAAAAAAATCGAACGATTAAAGACTACATTTTTATGTATTAAATAAGCCTGCAAAATTTCAAGACGATCGGTTCATTAGTGTTCGAGTAATCTTGGTCACCGACTTCTGAAATGCCATTTTGAGAAAAACGCGTTTAAAGTTTCAATTTCCGGTCGTTTACACAACGGATTCTTCTCTTTCAACGCTCATATCTCAGTCAATTTTGTTCGGATCGACTTGAAATTTTCAGGGCATATTATCAGATACTTATACTTCAAAAAAAAGCAATAAAAAAAATCGATTTTTTTCAAAATCGCAAGTGGGGGTAACCCCTTTAAAAAAGCAGCCCTTCGCAATTCGAGCTCCGGTCGCCATGTTAGAAAATTCGTGGATGTGTGAAGTTGTGAAGCATGTACTAGTTTCCGTGAAACCCTGCTATTCCGAATTACCAGCAGTATTCCAAATATGCTTCCATTCCTCTATTAGTCCAGTCAAATTACGGCTCACAGTGGAAAAAATAAACACAAAATTATGTAGTTTGGGGATTATGAAGGATCGATAGGGGGGTGTATTCTGAGCATACATTCCAATTTGAGGCGTTCTCCGGAGGTCAGCTCAAGGTCATTTCGATGAAAACGCCTTTAATTCGATATCTCGAGAACGGTTAGTGTTAGGCCGAAAATTGTGGAGACTTTTTCTCTTCTAAATTAAATTTACTAACTTTTTTTATTCGAAACTTTTTTTTGTATCATCAATACTTTTCAATTTATTACTTCCGAAAGGCAAAAATTTTACTTTTTTTTCTCCCTATTTTTCATTTTTCGCCATTGTCTCCCCAACCGTTCAATTTTATTAAATTTTACCGTGTATCAAAGTTGTAGATCCTTTAATTATGAACAACTTTTTTCTATAACTTTTTTTTCTAATACCAATATCTTCGGAGTTATATATTACTTTACCGAGCGAAATCCGCGCACGGTAAAATTTAATAAAATTGAACGGTTGGGGGAAAATGGCGAAAAATAAAAAATAGGGAGAAAAAAAGTAAAATTTTTGCCTTTCGGAAGTAATAAATTGAAAAGTATTGATGATAAAAAAACGTTTCAGATAAAAAAGTTAGTAAATTTAATTTAGAAGAGAAAAGGTCTCTACAATTTTTGGCCTAACACTAACCGTTCTCGAGATATCGAATTAAACGCGTTTTCATCGAAATGACCTTGAGCTGACCTCCGGAGAACGCCTCAAATTGGAATGTATGCTCAGAATGCACCCCCCTATCGATCCTTCATAATCTCCAAACTACATAATTTTCGGTTTATTTTTTTCGGTAATTTGACTGGACTATATTGCGTATTCCAGAGTTGCATTTAATCTGTCAATGAATTACTTCATTCTATAGCTATCGTGAAATAGCCAGTTGAGTGAATTTCTCACGAAACAGGTAGCGTTAGTCGATATTGCTCTCCTTCGGGGACTTTAACACGTATAAGAAGTTCGACTGGAACACCTACACGAAGAGCTCACGGGCGGTCTCCCTTCTTACCGTCGAATCCGGTGTCTGGGGAGAGGCTCGAGATCTCGCGATCTTATCGATTTATCGCGAGAGACCGGCGCGCGGAGCATTTTCGTTTCAAACTGAGGACCGAGGAATCTGGATCAACGTCAAGAGATATACCCGGAAGAAGCGAGGGGGCTTCTTGCTGTGCGCATTTATCGCGGATATTCCACGATCCTTCGGCCTTCGTTTGACCCCTTTGCGGTTCCAAGGTCCGGGCCCAACCCGCGAGTGAAGCGCACCGAAGACCCTCGCTCGTTTACTACGATTGAATCGATCTTACAAGATCGCGATGTAGCACGTCCGTGCGTCTTGATTGCCCGCTCGATTCGTTCAAATCCCATGTAATTGGGTGAAAGTAGCGACTTGCATTTGGCGCTGCATCGATATATTTACCCTTATCTGTGACGGATGATCTTGGTAGTCCGGCAGTACTTGAATTGGTACGCGGGAGGCTGGTGCTAATTTGGATCACTGTTTTAGTTTCCGGTCTTTGCCCACACGAAATTCGGACGAAAAATCGCCAGTACTTTTTTCTTTTCTTAAGTCTGAGCCGTTCCCGTAGATGGGAAAAGTCGATCGGAATTCAAAGTACCCGACGGAGACCTTTTGAGGGTCTCACTTTAGACGCTGAAAAAGGCTATTTTCATGAATTTTTTTTCGATACGTTTATATTATAGATATTGACATAAAAGTTGCCTCACTTTCGAAATATATTTTAAAAAATTATTTATTTTTTTAAGTCACTATTTATAGACGAAAATGGTAGTTAAAAAAATGTCCTAAAAAATTGTAGGTCTGCGTCGTTGATGAAATCTCGGAGATGGAACATCCGAAACAAAAAAATCAAACGGTTTTTTTAGATTCAGTAAGATGTTAATGGCTATAGCGCATATCATGCGATTTTTGATATATGCAAAAATAACAAAACGGCAGACAACTTTTGAAAAAAACTAAAAAAAACGAGTTTTTTTCACTGATTTTGGCAAAAAAATAAATATCAAGATTTAAAAAAATCCTTGAAATGCGCTATAGCTATAGTTGTAAATAATATGTGGTTAGAATTTCATGAGGATCGGTTCAGTAGTTTCGAAGATTTTATCAACAAACCGTCGAAAAACGTTGTTTTGAGAAAAACGGGTTTAAAGTTTGTTTGGGTTATATAAATACATTTAAAAAAATTAAAATGTATTTATTAAGTGTAACAACTTTTATATCAATATCTATAATATGAACTTATTTAAAAAATTAATGAAAATAGCTTTTTTAGCATCTAAAGTGAGAAGACCCCTTAATAGTGCTTTTCAAATAAATATTGCATTGACTGGATGGCAAGTGGGGGGAAATGGAAGAGCTGGATTTGACAAGGAAGAGCGAACGACTGCGACGAGTATGCACACGAAGCGGAATTTCCAATCGAAACGGAGAAGAACTGAGCGGCGATTGAGTAAAGATACTTATTTTTCCCCGAAATGCGATTTTTCAAAAGATTTTTAATATTTTTTATGTAAGCCCTTATCTATGTGTTTCATCCTCGAACACGAGGTTAATATTGATTTTTCCCAAAAATCTCACTTTAAAAAAAATGTCAAAGTGTCTAATAACAGGTTTTTTGCGTTTAGCTGGCGTATTTATGAACTTTCAACAAAAAATCAGTGGCATGAAAATTTCCAAGTAGATAGATCCTTAAAACGGTTTAAAAGTGGACACTTTTTTTCGACCCTTATGGCCACTTTTCCAAAATAGCCAATATTGTGAAATTTCAAACAGCCGTAGGGTACTCGATGGGGGAATTTTCAAAGAATTTTAATAGACTCAGATAATGCCACTGGATTCATCTCGATATCTCAATTGATTTTCCCGGATAGTGCGGTTGAAAGGAGGCTGAAAAAGTCGTGTGGCAAAATTGGCAAAATATTGGTGCAACTTTGAAATTCTGCCGAAAATCTAAAAATGAACGCACTTGGAGGAACCCAATGGTATTTTATAGAGAAAACGATAACGAAGCGAATCATTATAGAGTGGAGTTCCGAACCGAAGGAGGAAAGAAATGGTCGAAGATTCAGTGATGTTTATTTTCGGCTGAGACGGGAAAAAAATTTGGATTCTAAATTTTTTTTATAGGTCGTATTCGATGTACTCCTGATGAATGTACCTCCTGAATACGAATTCGCCATCATATTTATCCTAAACCCTTTAGTTCTATGAGAAATAGTCGAAAACGTATCGAGACACGTTT
This sequence comes from Ophion obscuratus, assembly GCA_964007375.1. Taxonomy (NCBI): domain Eukaryota; kingdom Metazoa; phylum Arthropoda; class Insecta; order Hymenoptera; family Ichneumonidae; genus Ophion; species Ophion obscuratus. Next base: position 1,506,835 of record OZ023321.1, read on the forward strand.
TTCGCGTTTTCCCGGCTTCACTTTCATTTTTTCGGCGAAAACTCGGTCATATTCGTAATCAGCAGGAAATTTCACTTTTGATAGACCCTTAAAATAGTTTAAAATTTGATAAAAAATGTTGTCGACGCTTATGGCCACTTTTTCAGAATCGAAAAAATTGTGAAATTTCAAACAGCCGTACTAACGGTTCTATTGGGGGGAAAGAGATTCATTGGGGATATTTTCAAAAGGATTTTGGTAGACTTAGAAAATGCCGTGGGATTCAGCCGATATCTCAATTAGTTTTTCCAGAAAGTGCCCTCGAAAGGAGGCCGAATAAGTCGTAAAGGGGAATGTATGGAAAAATTGGCAAAAACCAACCGAATTTGAAATTCTGCCAAAAATCGAAAAATAAAAGCACTTCAAGAAACCTAATGGCATTTTATAGAGAAAACGATAACGAATCGAATGATTACAGAGTAGTGTTTTGAATCCGAAGGGGAAAGAAATCAGCGGTGATTGAGTGGAGCAACTTTTTTTTTACAAAAAAAAGGGAAAAAGGTTAATCTTTTAAATTAAAAATTTATTTAAATATCAAATATAATCCAACTATATTTAATTAATCGATATTGATTAAATATTATTTAAATATTTAAAATATAATTTTTAATTAAAATTTCCTTTTCTTTTCTACATCCATATTGTATTTTTTCCCCTTTGACCACGAATTCGTCATTATTTCCCCCAAAACCCTAAATTATTATTAAAAATCCTCGAAAATGTATAATACGGACAAAAATGTTGAACATTCAAATTGAAATTTTATTTAAACATCAATTATAATTAAAGTATATTTATTAAATATTTAAAATATAATTTGTAATTTAAATTTAATTTTCTTTTCCAAATCCATATCGATATATTTTCTCCCCTTTGACCACGAATTCACCATTATTTCCCCCAAAATCCTCAATCATCATTAAAAATCGTCGAAATTGTATGAAACATCTCCCCCTCAAGGTCCGGCAAAAAAAGATCTTCGACGTAGAAAGAGCGATCTTCGCACGCGGTTGATCCGTGTCTCCACATGTGTTTCGGTCGAGGATTAAATTCGAAGACGCTGCACACCATCTAGCCTTGGGCCTCCCGATGTCTCCAAAGTATTCGAGACATTCAACACTATCGTATTTTGTCCTTGATACCTCATTCCCCCGAGAATAATCATAAAAAAAAAAACTTGTCTCGCAGTCACGTAGACTCTTCTTCATCGCAGAAAGAAAGACCCGGATTCGTTGCTCTTCTGGATTCTAGCCAAGAACCCTGAGGATTAGCTTTTGGCTATTTGCATATTCGGCGCGGTCATAAAATACTTATACATTCGCGAGAATTAACGAGGCGCAGAGGAAAGAAAGAGGGATTGCTTTTATAAAAAAAACCAACCCTCGAATATCTTTCTTCTGGTCTACAATTTTTTGCACCGAATGTGAATATTTGCTCCAGTGAAAAACTGACAAGTGGAAACCACTTGTCATTTCTTCGCTGAAAAAAGGAGCAAAGGCAAATTCCATTATCTTGGCAAGGAAAGAAACGTTATTATAAGTTCCATTTGTACTTTTCCAATCTGGCAGGTATTCCGCTGAGAATTGGATAGTTCGGAATACAATTGTTAAAATGGACAGCACGTTTGTTAGCTTCGCTAGCCAATTATTCACTTCGGCATAGTTTCATGCCCGGCGTAGTTTCATGCACCGAACAACACTAACAGCTTCATAGTACGTTAAAAAATAATTCTACACTCGGGATTCGGGAATTACGAGGCGCAATGACTCGACCGATTTTACTGTCTTCATGCAGACATGTGCAGTGTCATATTCGCAGGAGCATCGCTGAAATAGCACCACGGTTCGGAATTGCAGATGGAAAACTAGGAACGTTGTGTGTAATTATAATTTTTTCACAGTCCTCGGTAATTTATATCGATGGTATGTCTACGTGTACGGTACGGAGTAGATACACAAATGAAGTTTCAGCGCGTTGCCCTGGCACAGACGAGGGATAACAGGACAAAGCCTCGGTACGAGCGTCATTACTCTCGTTGTTAGAAACAATAGCATGAAAGGTATGTATTTATAAACGCATTGGCAAAACATTTGGCTCGTATGCGAGATCGGACCCTAAGGCAAAAAGGGCTGGACGAAAGCATTCGTCTCGTTCGAGAGCGCTCACTCCTACTTCTTCCTCCTTTTTCTCGTTCTTTATTTCATTTCTCCGCTTCTTTTATGAATGTACCTCGTGACAGGCTAAACGGCGATTGAGCTATGTTTTATGCCTCGTCCAGGCTCTCTCTCTCTCTCTCTCTCTCTCTCTCTCTCTCTCTCGCCCCGTAGAGTGTGCAAAGAAAAGTATATACGTATACACCGAAGTGCGCAAAACTAAAGGAACTAGCTCGGCCCACATGCTGGTGGCTCAGAACGATAAGGCTGCATAAAAAAACTTCAAGCACGTGAAAAAGCATGTGCGATACGTCCTTTTGCCTCGTCGATCCTGTCGTTGAGCCATGAGCTAAAAGACCCGACTGCATTAACACACACTTGGCTTCACCTTAACGCATTTTAAAAGCGCCCAACGATCATAACAGCCACGTTATGACGCATGGCGAGCCAAGCTTTCCTTTGCACGAACGTACCGACAATTGACGAGACCTAGATTTTCAAACTGCGCCTTCAAAGCTAAGATTTTGGAATCGTTCAATCTCTGCGTTTCGTACGGAATGCCAACTCGAAGAACATGGAAATACGAAAATTACGCTCCGCGTTTGCATACAACGTATGTATGAATTTGAAGAAAAAATGTAATCAATTTTATTCACGGATATTTTCGAGGTTTTTTTTTATGATCAATTTTCGAGTGTTTTACATCAGTCATTCAACGCTATCGATTGAGGGGGGTGATCCTTTCAGGCAGCTGAAAAAAGACAATGTTCGAGATTTTTTCGGGCCGAAACTACTTTTGTTCTACATAATTAAAATTTTATTTACAGATTATTACGTCCTTCAATTTTCCAATTTTTTTGTTTTCATGTTATATGTTATGTTGTATTTAAAAATCGCGGCTGTGCGACACTTCCTTCAGGGACGGTTGAAGCTTGAGTTGTTTCACTGCGTACAACCCAGCGTCTGGTGCATCGATTTGAAACGTCAACGCCAAGAAGTTTTGAGTTTCGCGGATCCACACGCTCTATACGAACCTAAAACATTCAAAGAAAAGTGAAAATTCGAAAAATATTACACATTTGAAAAAATGTTTTATTTTTAATGAAATTTTAACTATAGTTTTGTTAACGAAAAAGTAGTTTTTAAAAAATAATTTTCAAGCAACTTCAGGTTCACATCGACGGAAATTATGTTATCCTTAGAGTGTCCAAAATTTCAAAATGACCGATCAGATAATTTTTTAGTTATTTGGATTTTCCAACCCCTCTCGGGGGTTGAAAATTGAAAATTGAATTCCGGGAAAACCATTGACCGCACGAATTCGCCGCCGTGAAACAGTTTGTAGCTTCAACCCTTGGGTACATTTTTGTCTACAGCGCCAAGCTCGTATCTCTTCATTTTCGGTCAATAATTTTCCCAGAAATTCATTTTGAATTTTCAACCATCGAGGGGGGTTTGCATTTTCCAACCCCCCTCGATGGCAAAATTTAAGGGTGGTCCATAGAAACAAAAATATAGAGAGAATTATTATCTCCATTTCGTACATTTAAATCATCCTCGAAAAATCGATTGTTTTCGAGTTATTCAATAAACAATTTTTTTTTGTTACTTCAACAATTTTTTTGGCGGTGAAAATATTATCGGAGAGGGATGATCAAATACTCGATCCACGCGTCTTTTCAAGGGCCACAAAGTTTCAATTTAAACAAAAATTGTATGCATTTTTCCTAAAGAGTCATCGAATTGAAACTGATATTTCACCCCACTTTTTCACCCCCAAAATGACTTTCTACGACTTCGGCGCTGTGGACAAAAATAAAGCCCGGATTTTTCTGCACATTTTGTCTCCCGGGGCCGACCTCGTGGGGGTTGTAGTTTAGCATTAATCCCCCCATCCCCCTTCATCCCCTGAAAAAACCCCTACACCTAAATTTTTAGGCAAACTTGGATTTAGCACCCGCGGCACCTACAAAATGACCTGTCAAAAAATTAGCCTTCTTCTAGTTTTTTCCGATTACCATATACAGCACGAATGTACTAATGTATTGAGAGCATTTTTAAATAATCACAAAAAAATGGAGAAAAACAACAAAAACATGGCCGTCGCAGACCATACAATTTTTTTCGTGACGTTTGGCGGTGGACACTCTCCAGCTTGAATGGTCCATCTGAAATCTAAAAACCAAACGAGTTATTCAAGCTAGCAATAAATACGAGTCATTGACGATCGTCGATTTTTCAAATAATTATTTTTCAACAACATGGTGACGAATTGAAACTCGAGTTAACTATGTTTCGAAAATTGTACAAAGTGTTAAATTGATGAGTGAGACGAGAACAAAAAATTCGCGACAATTCGAAATTTCGAAGCTCTTGAGCGACCACTAAATATTCATTGGCCGGCTAGAGCTTTCGCGAGCTTAATTTAAAAATTATAAAGCTTAACGATCATGGGTGAGAAGTAAACGAAAAAAATCGATTTTTTAATGAAAATTTGAATTTTTGGGAGGCTTGGGCGACCTCTAAATATTTTTTGACCACTCGCAGCTTTCACGACAATTTTTTTTCTCTTTAAGAGGTTAGGGCACTCTAGAGGCTGAAAAATAGGCTTTTTGGGGATTTTTTAAAGGGGTTACCCCCATTTGCGATTTTGAAAAAATCGATTTTTATAATTGCATTTTTGTAAAGTATAAGTATCTCAGAATATGTCCTGAAAATTTCAAGTCGATCCGAACAAAATTGACTGAGATATGAGCGTTGAAAGAGAAGAATCCGTTCTTCGTGTAAGCTGAAATTGAAACTTTAAACGCGTTTTTCTCAAAATGTCATTTCTGAAGTCGGTGACCAAGATTACTCGAACACTAATGAACCGATCTTCTTGAAATTTTGCTGGCTTATTTAATACATAAAAATGTAGTTTTTAATCGTTCGATTTTTTGTTTTCGAAAAAAATGGCTGTTTTATACCCAAAAAACGGCCGTTTTTTTTCGTTAAAATCGAACCATTAACTTTGACTGTCCGCCATTTTGTGAAAAATGAATATTTTTTAAAATCTTTCGATTAAAGACTAGTTTATACTTATATTCGACTAAATCCATCCGCATTTTTTTTTCAGATGATCCACTTCGCCGCAATGTTGGTCACCGCAAACCGTGTATATAAAAACATTATTTCATTGACGGCCATTTGCCACTAAACAATGTAATATTTTTCAATAAAAAAATTACTGAAAGTTCTTCAAGATGTGTTCTTTAAGATGGTATATTGATCGATTAAAAAAGTTTTGTAGTTTTCTTTAAAAAAATTCATGAAAAAGGCCTTTTTTGCGTTACAAGTGGGGGTAAGGCCTTAACGAAAAACTACAAAATAAATCGTGATTCATTTGTTATTAACAATTATCTGACGATTTTTACGCAAATTATTCACTTTCCAAAAATTTGCCAAAAAAATCGTTGTAATAAGTCGAAAAAATTATTGTATACAGTCACTGGTATGTATGATGAACACACACTTTTTTGTAATCTCAATTTATTTTGTAGTTTTTGTGAAAAAAAAACTTCCCCAAAAAGCCTATTTTTTCGGCCTCTAGAGTGTCCTAATGCCTTAAGGAAGATAATTGGACGGTGAGAAAAAGGAAAAAAAATGGAGCCTAAATTTGTACCACCCTAACCGAGGTAGATGTAGCCCGTTAAAACGTCACACTCAACATTGTTGTGACTAAATACCTACCGATTAATCTGCAACTACAGGGTCACACGAAGTAGTCCCCAAGCTTCCTCGTCGAGTTTATTTCCGGCCATAATTTCTTCTTTACGTCACAAAGGGATCTCCCCCCTGAGTCTACCAATATACGGTACATAGTACTCGCACGCCACATCGCTCGGACAAGTACGTTACTTTTCTTCTCCTCGACATGCGCTTGCACTTCTCGGGTGCATACAAAACTTTGAGTAGGTTTGTTTTTTGTGCTCCCTCGAGTCCGGGCTCGCGCAGTTTGCTTTTATGGGCACGATATTTCGCGACTGAGAGGGAGACCGCGCAAGGGCTTTACGAGCGTCGTAGACTAAATACCAAATGCAAACTCTGGCAGCAGCTCCCCCGCTCGCATGCCCGAGCACATTTATAACTTAACCGACCCCTCGTTCGGAGACGGTAAAATCTCGTTGCGGGTTAATTAGCTACGGAGCTTTGACGGTCCTCGGACCGCGATAAACAGCAAAAGCCGATAAACACGAGGCGAGGAAAAAGAGAATCGCTTTCGATGTCGAATGCACGAATATTTGAGCAATTCGATGGAGAAAACACGAAGAATCGAAGGCAGGCGACAGATGGTCGGGCCCCACGAGACGCACACGTGCCGTCGGAATTCGAAACGCGAGACCGCTTCGCGAACTTGTTGGTCCGCGTTATTTGCAATCTGGGACCTCGCAGGTTGCTAGAGCTCTCCACGCACCGGCGAGAATCGCTCGGGGCACGTGCGACCGTTAACCTACCGTCACTCTTCTCTGCCGTCGAACACACACGAATCCTTGAAGATGAGCGCGAGGCTCATACATACATACATACATACATATATATATATATATATATATATATATATATATATATATATATATATATATATATATATATATAGAGAGAGAACATGCTGATGGTGAGGGTAACCGACAACCTCTTATCGTGACCGGATTCACGTGGTTCTCTCATGGACCGACAAAATTTCGTCAATGGGGGTCAAGGAGAAACGAACACGTCAATTAAAATAAATTCATAATCTATTATTGCTTCATTTGATTTACTGTTGAAACTGGCTATTCGGTATGTATGTTTCGGTATGTATGTAATTTCTGATAAAAATTCCTGGTCGTTGGTAGGAATACTTTTTGTGGCGGTACAGGGAGCATTGGTACTCGAATCTGCTTTTCCAGAAAATTAGTTGACTCTTTAAAAATATAACAGATTGAATATTGACTTGTCGAACGCGGATCACAACTTGTGATCACACGCACTTTGTCGATGTTCTATATTTTATTCAGGGACACGTTGTGCTCTACATTTGTTTAAAAAAAGCATCTTTGACAGATTACAATTTGTTAAAGATATCATTGTAGGGGTGGGGGGCTTTAAGCGGCCAGAAACCTAATTTCCGACACTTTTTTTTGTGTCGAAACGATTTATTCTTCATAATTGAAATTCTATGTCTATGTTACTGCATGGTTTTATTTTTCGATTTTTTTTTAGTTTATAAAAATAGCGGCTCTGAAGCAAGTGTCATTTAAAAATGTCACTTGCTTCGGAGACGGTTGCCGCCTGAGTTGTTCCACGGCGCACAACCTAACGGCTGGTGCACAGATCCGACATATCGAAGCCAAGATTTCGGCGAATCACGGGCTCTGTGTGAACACAAGAATTAAAATAAAAGTGAAAATTCGAAAAATGTTACACGTTTGAAAATATATTATATTCTTCGTGAAATGTTTACTATAGTTTTTGTCATCGAGAAAGTAGTTCTATAAAATCATTTTCAAGGAACTTCGGGGTTCACATAGACGATAATTATGTTATCTAAAAGCCTGCAAAATTTCAAGATAATCGATAAGTGTATTTTCGAGTTATCTTGCACGAGGTTCACGAAAAAGTGATTTTCAGGAAAATGCGTTTAAATTTTCACGACACAAAAATGTTGTGACTAAATGACCTACCGACTGATCTACGATTCCAGAGCCATAAAGTAGTCGCTCAGCTTCCTCGTGGAGTTCATTCTCGGCCAAAAGCTCTTCTCTACGTTCCAGAGGGATCTTCCCCCTTAAATGGTGATCCGAACTTATGCATAGGATGCATAATCACAAATGAAAATATTTATTTCTACATGTCAGTATAGCCAAATTACAAGGTACGAAGCCCTCGTAATTCATCAAGAAAAATCTTCATTCGAGCGCAATGAACGGAAAGCACCTTAGGGTGATCGACATTGCCCCAAATTCACCGGCACGCACTTGTATCTCCGCCGATCGCACGGATTCACTCATGTCGGGGCTACGGAACAAGATATGCGCAAACACGTGTGTGCGTCGCGGAGGAGGCCTCCTTTTTCGAAGACGAAATTGGGTCTATAGGTAACACGGCTCTCTCGTTCGCGTTTCAGCATCAAAGGGAGCAATCCGGGTAAACCGCATGTGCGTGTGTACAACGCGCGTAATATATACGTGCATTGAACAAACTGTTACAGGCCCCCGATACTCGAACGATGTCGTCGATAATAATGCGAGAGGTAATTGCCGTACCCGACAAGCCTCCGACGCTCGACGTTCGAGAAATACTTTCGGCCGGAACTTCCTACTTTTTCAGCGTGTCTCGAATCCCGCATATATCTTCCATACTCGTTTTCGCATGATTTGGAGAAAAAGAATCAGCTAGATAATATCCTAATAACCAATTGACAAAAAACTTGATGTTCTATTAGACCGTCATTTCTATGAAAAAAACCCTCGATCTCGAATTCAGTAGAATAAAAAAAGACATCACATCAGACATCAACAATTAATCGTTTGAGCACGCAAAAAAAGGACGACGGAAAAATTCGATTGGTACTCTGAACTTTGTTATCAAGAGTATTATAAATATCTTTAGTGAGCAAGTTTGTTCCTAATAACAAATTTAAGAAAGTGATCTTCTATCGATCTGCCATTCCCATATAAGATCCCTCGATCTCAACTTCAGTAGAATAAAAAAATACATCACAACAGACATCACAACGGACATCACAACAACCAATCGTTTTCCGTTTGAGCACGCAAAAAAAGAACGACGGAAAAATTCGATCGGTACTCTGTACTTTGTTATCAAGAGTATCATAAATAGCTTTAGTGAGCAAGTTTGTTCCTAATAACAAATTTAAGAAAGTGATCTTCTATCGATCTGCCATTCCCATATAAGATCCCTCGATCTCAACTTCAGTAGAATAAAAAAAATACATCACAACAGACATCACAACAACCAATCGTTTTCCGTTTGAGCACGCAAAAAAAAGAACGACGGAAAAATTCGATCGGTACTCTGTACTTTGTTATCAAGAGTATGATAAATAGGTTTAGTGAGCAAGTTTGTTCCTAATAACTAATTGAAAAAGTGATCTTCTATCGAACTGTCATTCCCATTTAAAATCCCTCGACCTCAATTTCAGTAGAATGAAAAAAGACATCACAACAGACATCAACAATCAATCGATTTCCATTTTGTCACGCAAAAAACGGACGACGGAGAAATGCAATGGGTACTCTGTATTCTGTTATCAAGAGTATCATAAATAGCTCTTGTGAGCAAGTTTGATCCTAATAACAAATTGAAAAACGAGGTCTTCTATCGAACTGTCATTCGCATATGAATACCCTCGATGTCAACTTCAGTAGAATAAAAAAAGACATCACAACAGACATCAACAATTCATTGTTTTCCGTTTTAGCACGCAAAAAACGGACGACGTAAAAATTCGATCGGGACTCTGTATTTTGTTATCAAGAGTGTCACAAATAGGTTTAGTGAGCAAGTTTGTTCCTAATAACGAATTGAAAAAAGTGATCTTCTAGCGAACTGTCATTCCCATATGAAATCCCTCGACCTCAACTTCAGTAGAATAAAAAAAGACATCACAACAAACATCACCAATCAATCGTCTTCCGATTTAGTACCCAAAAAACGGACAACAGAGAAATTCAATGGGTACTCTGTATTTTGTTATCAAGAGTATCATAAATAGCTGTTGTGAGCAAGTTTGATGGTAATAACAAATTGATAAAAAAGATCTTCTATCGAACTGTCATTCCCATATGAAATCCCTCGATCTCAGCTTCAGTCGAATAAAAAAAGATATCACAACAGACATAAAAAATTAATTGTTTTCCGTTTTAGCAGGCAAAAAACGGACGACGAAGAAATTCGTTCATTGTTCTATATTTTCTTATCGAGAGTATCATAAATAGCTTCAGTAAGCAAGTGTATTCCTAATAACAAATTGAAAACAGTGATCTTCTATCGAACTCTCATTCCCATATAAAATGCCTCGACCTCAACTTCAGTAGAATAAAAAAAGACATCACAATAAACATCAACAATCAATCGTCTTCCGATTTAGCACGCAAGAGCCGGACGACGGAAAAATTCGATCGCTACTCTGTATTTTGTTATCAAGAGTATCACAAATAGGTTTAGTGAGCAAGTTATGATACGTCAAGAGATGCAGTGAGTTTCGTGTTTCCATCTGGGTCGGGAATTACGTACGGCGACTTATCTCCGCGCTATTACATAGGTAGGTGTGGGTGTTGGCAACATCTCGATATGCACAGTACGGTGTCGTGTGGTTAGTTAAATATTCTGGAATAGTATGAGTTTACATATTTGCGTACGTATCCGTAATACACCCGCAAGACCGAGGCTGCGGCACGTTCGAGGTGTCGAATGTACCAACAACTTATCGCTATCGCGTTCTTCCTTTATATTCGTCTACCTATGTATACAAACACATATATGTACATGTGCATTGGTACGTTTCGTGAACAGCCGTCCCGTTTTCATGTTCTCGCAATCTACAACCGTGTTTTCAATGACAAGAATTACTTTGTCACGTCTTGGACCTCCATTTTTCGAATATGAACGCAGCTCCTCAACGACCCAGCAATGATAGAAACCCCAAAGGACTAGAACTTTTTTTCAGTGTCTTTTGTGACCAAGATCCAATTTTGGTCCGTTGATTGATTGCTTGATGACATCCGATTGCCGATTCCGCAGTGCCGACGAATGAGAAGGCAACGAATGATGACGAGCATTCCATTTTTCAAATGCGTTGTTGGTTTGACAAAAGTTGTTGCCTAGAAGACGTGTTATCGTTTGAGTAGCAAAAGAGTGATCAGCATCGCGCTCGAGATACGACTTGGAGGGTCAGTTATCACGTCATCCATTTCGATCCAGCATATACACGTGATTTTCTCGCGTGTATCAGGAACACTAAAGTTGATGCCAACGCGTGACCATTTTTCTTCAGATTGGCTCGATCTCTCCACCTTTTGTCCCCTCCCTCCTCCATGTGTCCTACCCCTACCCGTATCGATGCCCGGCAAAGGAAGACGCCCGGGGCGCGATCTCCGTAAGCCAAACGTATCAAGAGAACGCGATCGCGTGATTCTCGTGCTCGCATACGTTAAATTCGCGATCGCGATCGTTGCTTTTAACGGGGCAACTTGACAGGGTGGTTGGTCAATCACGAGATCACGAGATTTATACCAGTCACATGATACCCCTGGTAGATAAATACAAGACACGGCTACATATTTTCATTAATGTTGCACGAAGTTTCGAGCTCCAGAGCCTCTATGCATATAAGTTGGCTCGAGAACCATGGCACATTCGTTTGAGTGTGGAAATTCATTGCAGGATACCTAAATGGACTTGAAATTTCTTGATTAGGGCAGTCCTTTCCTGTCCAATATCACTGCAAGCCACAATGGAACGCTTTGATTTGATCACCGATATCCGTTTGCGAATGTGTCTCTTGTGTAGAACTTCTACACATATACCGATATATTAATGAGGCAGTTAATCCGGAAGTTGGACAATGTAGATACTACGTCTTCGCATGCATGATGGAGCAATTTCTCCTATTCGCGGTGCTGTCAGATAAACTTCGTAATTTCTCGTTATTCCCAATCGGCGCTAGTCCATTCTCAAGTTTCCACTAAACGGAGGCGTGTGTTGAGACAAGACCAGGCCGTTGAGCCTGGCAAGAGTTCGAGTTCCCAGGCCAGAACAGCGAGGTGTCAGAGCAGAACGAAGTCGATTCCATGGGAGCATATTGCGACTGTTTACGTGTGATCGTGGAACATTGTGCTGTGACGACAAGACCCCATACAGATCCCAACACTCTGGTTTAACGTTCAAGTACGTTTGGTATGTCCCACCCCGTGGTTCTTACAGCCTCAATAAAAGATAGATCGAGGGAGAGAGACACAGGAGGTGAGACTATTGCAACCCACGCGTTTCTTTGCTCTGTTCTTGTAACACGGTCCCCGGTAAATATTTCATTCGCCTATTGCTCGACCTAGCTATCTCGTTATATTTCTCCTTGCGCAGCTCCTCAAAGCACTGGAACTCCAACCTGATACGCGTTAAACATACAACAAAATATGAGCGAACTAGGAAACCCGATACTGCTGGTATACTGCTGGCTCAAGGGACGTCTTGCATCCCTTCATGGGTGCAAGAACTTTCGGTCATTGGAAGTTCACTCAATGGAGAGCGTTTTCAGTTGATACTCTTCAATTACTGGAAATCCTTAGCAGGCTACATTTACTCGTGCCTAGGCGGGTCAAAAATTTGTATTTTCCAAACACTTTTTATTCGATAGTATCACCTTTCAGCTATATTCCCTGAAAATTTCATTGAAATATTCCTAAAATTGAGTGAGCTGCAGCTCACTCAAATTTCATCACTCAATACTCAAAAAATTCAATTCAATACTCAACAAATTTCATCATCAGCCGGCGACCATATTTTTGTTGTTTTTCTGTCTTTTTTTCGTGATTTTTTTTTCATAGCCTCAATCTATGTACCTTTGTGTTGAAAAAAATGCCATTCATTTTCACCAACCGTTTTCCAAAAAGGAAATTGGAATTTGGCTTTTTATCGGGCCTCTGGGTAGATATAGCCGCTCGGATTAGCAAGGATTTCGAGTAACCGGATTCAAGAATGAAATCAACTGATTGTACTGGTTCAAGGAGTGTATGGTACCCGGACTTTCGATACAATTGACAATAACGACATCATAGATAAAGTGTCGGCGAGTGAGAAGAATCAATTCTATCGGCGTATGACTTCAAGTTTAGTTCTGCGGGAGTGCCACAAGGCTTAAGAGGATTCGAACACCGGAATGTCATTTTTCCACATCAACGTGTATGAATTATTCCGTCTTCAAAGAGACATCGGCTTGTGCAAATGAGAAGAACCATTCGCGAGAAGCGCGGAAGTGCTGACCTCGTGACAGGCAAACATTCGAAACGGAGATTCATCGCGAATCCGACCTGCCGACTCTCGGTGGTTGGTATCCGTAGTTGTATCGTACATACACATGGGCATGCTGAGAGGGAGATAGAAGGATGTGCGCTTTATAGCTGGGATCGTTGGTGGGTCGCGGCGATCTCAGCTGCACGCATGAAGGCACACTCCGCGTTGGAACACGACACTACCGTGTTACGTCCAGTTATGTCACAACTAGTTATGCTAGTCAACTTTTTATTGTGTTTTATTTGCTAAGTGCTCCTCGCTGCTTCTTTTTTTTGTTTGTCTTCAGCAATTGTGGAACTACAGTGTACATACAGATGAGTCGTGGTCACATCACCGGTTAAATTTGAAATCCCGTTATCCTCATGCGTATGCAAAAGTGTGATTGTGCAATCACAGGCACCGATAATGTTTCATCCTGAAGTCCCGATCACCACAAAGGGCCAAGAAGCTCAATTTGTTTTACAAACAAATTGCAAAACGCGTTCGATTATTTTGACATTTTGTTGCCTCGAAATGTCTGCATCATATGTTTCGCAAGTGCGTCCAACGTTACGTAAACTCTCCTTATCATCTCCCAATTAGCAAGTGCCAATTAAAATCTTAGGTATCCTAGCATCTCGCGTCTTAAGATCGACGATTACACACAATTGTACCGTGTGGATGGAGGCAGCGTAACATGCGCGGAATCGCACTTCCAGCCGAGTATAGCTCGTAAAGATTTCTTCCTGTCGTCTTTGAACCCTCATCCGACTCCGTGAATCGATGTTTGATAAAACCTTCAACGTATCCGGTGTCTGCATAACCTGGTGCGGGTGTGAAAGACGGTTCAACGGCACGTTATTCCCAGTGATCCCGGGCTGCTTTGTGATTGACTCTGCGGTAGGCTGGTAAAAGACCTTTAGCTACGCTCGTCACTATTTTTTTATAGATATTCGAGTGACATATGCGACACGTACGTATAAATTTTTGTAATTTCTCTTCGGTGCTTGAGAAATCGAAGGAAAGGAGGACAATTGCCGGCATCGAAAAAAGGATCTCGTGACTGTTCCTGGTGTGTCGTCGCTCACAATTTATCCAATCTCTGGTCTCGTGCTTCACTGTAGTCGACTGGGGTGGGTTGGGGTTTCAAGATTCATTCGCACGGACAAGAACTATATTCATATGCAATGAAATAAGGACATATATATTTGTGTGTATATATATATATATATATATATATATATATAGCCAGGGTTGGCGAGCATGTATGATTATCTATATATATGCTGATTCCCTTCGACCCGAAGGGTATGACCCTGGTTTGCAATATAGCAACAACCAACAGCAGCAGCCGCAGCAGCAATGGTGCATAACAATATCCATGCCATGGGTCTCTTGAGTGTTCCTCGTGTGCTCGAGCATTGTGCACTTTCGTATTGCCCTCACGAATTGGGTCGTGTAAACTGAGGCTATCGCTTTGGTGTATTGTATACGAGAAGCTCTCTTCGTTCCTGACTGTGTGCTCTCTGGTGAATCGTGTCCCAATGGCAGTACATAATATATCTTCCTCCCTCGTTCTCTCGCACTCGCTTCATGCTCTTTCCCGTATCATCGCGCAGCCTCGAATTGAATCGCTGTTGTACCAGAGGCGGTTACTGCTGCCGCTGCTCCTACTGAACGAGGAATTCTCCGAGGAGACGTCGAATGCATTTCTGTTTTCAGACTGACGCCCCCGCGTCTAGACGAGAATGCTCGGCGGTGGAATCAACGTCTACGGCCGCTCCGCGGAACTCAACGCCATTCCACGCATCCTCGGACCCTTGCTGTTCCTGATGGAACTCGGAGGATGGAGATTCTTCGCGAAATGAAGAATATCCTGACAGTTGGGGTGTAATTGGGGCTGGTAGGTGATGAAGATTGAAAAGGATATCCCGTCGGCATTGAGCCTTGCGTGTGATAGCAAATTGTTGGTCATTCGATGATTCGTGGCCATCATACAATTTGATACGCTGAAGCTTCTATAGAAATCCTTATAACATCATCCAGCAATTCATCTCAACCAATCCCTATTTCCATTTTCCAATGAACCTGTCACTGCACTACCATTAATTTGCCGATTCGTCAAACTCTTGCGTATCTCGTTATAGCTGCAAGTTCACAAAAAACGATGCTGGGGATGCGGTATATCGCGAGTGCAGGTGACATCACCTCGGAACCGTATCGGGGTGCGTTTCCGTATCCGTTGTTGGACGACTGGAAGCCTTTGGGTGTGTAACGTCTGCAGGGTCATGGTGACCTCATATATACACACAGAGGAGCAGCTAGGAAGGAACTTTTGCGAAGTTCTGTACTATGTGTAATGGAGAGCAGAGTAAACCAGGAAATCTAATCTCGTTTCCACCGTCGTTTATTTCACCGAGCCACCACACCATCTTCGTTATTCGCTGTTCATTCTGATGATGCTGCACACGAGGACGAGTATAGAAAGAACGGCGTAGCAGAGAAGAGGCGAAGAGAACGCGAAAGAACCACAGCGACAACGACGAAGCGAGCTGGTGAAATCGGCCACAGAGATTGCTTGTTTTACTTCCTTGCAATTCCTTGAATGTGCACACGTATGCGCACGTACAGGCGCACAGCGAGCTAAGGCGCATATAGTAAAGCTGGAATACTCAATGCAGCGCATATTCCGAGTGTATACACGCGTGCGTATATCTCGAGCGAGTCGTGCCGAGCAATAAAAAGGGCCAGAACAAGCGAGAGCTCGGAAGTTTCTCCATGGTGGTGTTCTCACTGTGGTGCCTGTGCGCGAGTACGCGCGTGCCTAGCTAGCCTAATCCGGATTACTAAATTCCTTAAGCACGCACATATGCAACCATGCGGAGAGTTACGAAGTAACGAGATGCCTGTATTCCTGCTACCAGACTATACGTAGCGTGGGAGTTATTATATTACGAATTCCCCTCCCCTCCGTTGCTTCTCGTTAAATCGAATCCGCTCGATTGAGATTCAGGAATGCGAAGCAGCCCAGGGGCGTTTAACACCACCAGCGACCACCAAGCGGACTTTGGCTGCCGTGACAAATGCGTTCAGTGTTCGGTGGTGCACGGATTTCTCTGTCTCTCTTTCTCTCTTGTCCTTTCTCTCGGCTTCTTTTCCTATCGTGATACGTGTTTTACGCTCTAGCACGCGCTCTCGAAATGTATAGGCAGTGGACCGACACGCACGTTGAATCGACGATTGATAGATTCGCAGGATATGTACGTTGAATCAAGATAGATATATTGATGAATGGTGAAGGATAAACACGGAGTTAACGAGGAGATTGTATATACGTATCGAGGCGATAATAAAGTACACAGCGATGCGAGCCGTCAATACTCGTGCATATGGCAATAGGCATTCGTTATCATCAGCCATTTTTCATCACAACCGAGAAACGTGCGTATCGTCAGAAGGTCCTGCAACTTTGGTATTCCAACGGGAAGTCTTTTTCTTCTCTTCCTTCCCGCGCGAAGTTTCATCAATTTTTTACGATGCGCCTCAAATATTGGTTGTTCTCGTTGAAGAGATTGCACGTGGAAGTGGCGAATGCATCAGTAGCTAAGTCTTCCTTAGCGATGGGTCGAGCTGCTTACCGAGTTAGCGCTCTCGAAGCCCGGCACCGTCCCCAACGAGGCTGGGCAAACTGCGAGAGTGCTGCCAATGTGCGCCGAGGGCTTCGCCGTAGCTCGAGGACCCTGGATCTTTGTTTGTACACCGGCTGGAGTGCGCTCACGGCGAGGCAAAAACAACGAGAACGAGGGAGCATTGTGTGGGCGCTGTTTCATCAATGGGCTCGAGTAGTGTCGGCCAAATATGGTCGGACATGTGAGGAACTTTGGTCGGAAGCTTTGTTGAAGTAGATTCGAGCCTTTCCAAAGTGACCGCGCGCTCCTTCAAAGATCCATTCTTGCCTTCTCATTGCCTCGAGTGCTTTTGCCGAAGCTCGCAATTTACGTCGTTGTACGAATGGCGAGGAAGATCGCTGGTAATATCGATGTTGCGGGGTGCCTATCGTCGTCGCAGGGGACACCGAATGAGTATTGCCCCGTGCGGAAACGATTGTAGGATCGTAAACGCGGACACGGGGACGACATCGGAAGCGGCATGAATGGATTCGCACGAACGCCACTGGCGAACCTGTCGAGAGGATCAACGACCCCCGCGACGACGGCCACCGCTCTCCTGAGACACGCACAGCAACGCCGCCGTCACCGCGAGGTCTTTGCTACTTCTGCTGCTCACCACGCGGCACAGTCGAACGCACGCACGTACACTCTGGTAATGCCACGACATGCATATCGGCCTCATACCGCAATGATGCCAAGATTATCGTACATACGTGTATAGTTCTCGGCTCCGCTTCCCTCGCGACTGTTTGAAAGCAACTGCGATCTTCGTCTATTCTATAATTAAGCCATTATTCTATCACATTTTATCACACCAGTTATTCCAAGGGATACTAATTATGTTAAATTTATCATCAACGTTCTGCAGTTCGTTTCCATACGTTATTGAACTCCGGTCACATCCTTCGAGCAGAAATTGTCAGAGGGATCCAATTGGATTCAATGGATCCAATGAGGAACCAATGGGTCATCGCATTGGATCCCTACAGCAAAACCTGACGCTTGTACAAGTTCCACTTCGCCGTAGCGGGTTATACCTAATTGTAGCAGTCGAAACTGTTCAGTCCATTTTATTGCGTTTTATTCTGCTCATATTTGAGCTCATTTTTGAGCAGCTCAAAGACAGCTCATTTTTGGGATTTTTGTTTAGAATATCGTGATAATTAATGTCAGCAGCAATTCGGTATTTGAACAAGTATCGTGTGAAGAACACTCTGTTATTTTTTGTGTACAAATATTTAAGGGGTTACCCCCACTTGCGATTTTGAAAAAAACGATTTTTTTTATTGCATTTTTCTTTGAAGTATACGTATCTGAGAATATGTCCTGAAAATTTCAAGTCGATCCGAACAAAATTGACTGAGATATGAGCGTTGAAAGAGAATAATCCGTTGTGTAAAAGACCGGCTAATTGAAACTTTAAACGCGTTTTTCTCAATATGGCATTTTTGAAGTCGGTGACCAAGATTACTCGAACACTAATGAACCGATCTTCTTGAAATTTTGCAGGCTTATTTAATACATAAAAATGTAGTCTTTAATCGTTCGATTTTTCGAAAAAAATGGCCGTTTTATAGCCAAAAAACGGCCGTTTTTTTTCGTTAAAATCGAACCATTAACTTTGACTGTCCGCCATTTTGTGAAAAATGAATATTTTTTAA
This sequence comes from Ophion obscuratus, assembly GCA_964007375.1. Lineage (NCBI taxonomy): Eukaryota > Metazoa > Arthropoda > Insecta > Hymenoptera > Ichneumonidae > Ophion > Ophion obscuratus. Next base: position 1,525,390 of record OZ023321.1, read on the forward strand.
AATCCTTCGATTAAAGACTAGTTTATACTTATATTTGACTAAATCCATCCGCATTTTTTTTTCAGATGATCCACTTCGCCGCAATGTTGGTCACCGCAAACCGTGTAGATAAAAACATTATTTCATTGACGGCCATTTGCCACTAAACAATGTAATATTTTTCAATAAAAAAATTACTGAAAGTTCTTCACGTTGTGTTCTTTAAGATGGTATATTGATCGATTAAAAAAGTTTCGTAGTTTTCTTTTAAAAAAATCATGAAAAAGGCCTTTTTTTGCGCTACAAGTGGGGGCCTTAATTATAATCGATTTAGAGCCGATGTTCGAGCAGCACCTGTCGAAAATGTATTTTGCGTTGAGCAATGTCCTTCTGAACCATGTTATCTAATATAAAAAATCAAATTGATTTCATTAGTATTAGGTTGGCGAGAAAGTCTTTGCCCTTTATCACCAAAAATAAAGTAAATCCACTATCGGATTCTATTTAGAATCCTATGCTGGATACATAGAATAAAAGTAATCATTCCTTTCAAGACTGCTTTTTTTTTTATTTTACTTTTGGTGATAAAACGCAAAGACTTTCTTGCCAACCTATTAGTTTATCCTATGATTAATCGAAGGAATTTCCGAAATACCAAATTTTCAAAAATTGCGTTTGTTTAAAGTGACAGTTTCGACTTTTGCCAAACATGGACAATTTTCGTTCGTCAAATCGAAAGTATACATCGGAAAAAAAATCCTTCGATCAAATACTATATTTTTACACCTAGAAAAAACCCTAAAAAATTCAGGCTTCGAAAACGTACTTTCGAGAAAAGAAAGCGTTCAAAGTTTCGAACGACGCTCCGAGCGTTTCGACGCGCGTCAACATAACAGCCTATAAATCTGTCATTTTTTATCCGATCACCTGGAAATTTTCAGGGAACATTTGTAAGATGATATTCTGTCCAAAAATATTGGTTTTGGAAAAAAGTGATTTTTCGACTTTTACAACTAGGCATAACTCCTCTAACGATGTTTTTTTTCTCCATTCGAAGCGATCCGTGAGTACGGGAGGAACGTCCATGATGAACAGAGATGCAAATCACGTCGTCACGTAATCGAGGTGCATGCCTGCGCAGAGAGATTCCAGATACACTTTGTCGTAGCGAGAGACGAGTGTATGTGATGGGAATCCTTACTGAACAGGAAGCTAAAGTGGGAATAATGAATGGAAATGATGAGTGGCGAACAATGCAAGGTCCCGAGCGATTCACCGATAGTGCAAATTGCGCAAGAACCGTTTCATGCCACGGGCGTACAACGCAATTAATTTGTTTCGACGATGATGACAATTACAGGAGCGAGTGACGAAGCTCCGAAAATAATTTAACCGCAGAAAAAGTTTCCTATATATCGACACGTTCCACGATTCTAACGTCCGAGTAGACCCGTCGAGAATATACTTTTTTTAATCCCGCCCAACGCCATTTCTCTTCTCTAGCCATTAAACAATTTATACCACTAATTGAAGAAAATTGTGTGAGTACATTGCGCACGTGTCCAGATCGAAACTTTAATTGGACTTTAAAATGGATCGAACCGGGCTCTCGGTTACCGAGTTATTACACAATACACCACATGGACCTCTATGCTGGAAGGACGCCGTAGCAATTAGCTTTGCACTTTCGTGCTAGATCCCAGTCGTTTTACAATCATGAAAATGATATACATTTGCCGTTGCCTTTGCTCTGCTTCTTGGTGACACTTCAACATGCCTTATATTTGTACATACATATTTCAAATATTTTTTTCTTCGTAGGGAAGATTATGGTTGATTGACGTGCTTTTCACACTTTTGCTATTTTCCGAGTATGGCACATTTTGTTCGTGTTGACGTGATTTCTTTCTGGTTTTAACAACAGAACGTATCATTAGGATCGATTTCAATGCCGGAGGAATATCCGAAAGTTTTTTTCTGATTGTACGCATTTTTCGAGGTGCAAGAAAAAAAATTTCAACTGAGCTCTCCTATTGTAAAAATTCGAAAGGTACACACAGTTGATTATTCTTATTTTTTTTGTCCAATCGTTTAGCCGTTTATTTGTTTATTGATTTAATTGTACTCTTATGTTATTTATGCTTGCTCGTTTTGATGCAAACGCCGTGTTCTTTGTTTGTTTGTACGCTTGTTCATAGTGACTTTATTTATCCGCATGGCGGAATACTCAACAGCCTGAATCATACTTCACACGCTCAGTTACGCTTCTATGGAAGACTCATCAAGATCGATCCAGTAGTTCTTGAGTTACAAGCCCGTACAGACAGACAATTTTCTTTCGCAGGACGATTTTTCCACTTGGTTTAGTTGATGTGAACGATCTGTAAATAAATTCGGTAAAAATTCGCAAAAAATACTCGAAGCAGACGTGGATTATTTGTGCTAGTGGATAACAAGCTTAAGGGGGTGAACAACTTCTGGCTTGAAGTTCCTCATAGCAGTTGTTTTGTTTTCTGTATTTGAAATGTGTATGCTGATTTAAAATATTGCTACAAACTTCAAAGTAATGTTTGGAGTATGGAAAAAAATGCGGAAATCTATGGCCCGCACAGTTTTGTTACACGTAGAGTAGGGTGGCACAAATTTGAGCTCTGTTTTTTTCCTTTTTCTCAACATCCAATTATATTCTTTGGAAAAAAAAAATTTCGCGAAAGCTGCGAGCGTTCAAAAAAAAATTAGAGATCGCTTGAGCCTCCCAAAAATTCAAATTCATTGAAAAATCAATTTTTTTGTTTTTCCACTCCTCACCCATGAATTTTACGCTTTATATTTTTTTAAATAACCTCCCAAAAGCTCCACCCGGCTAATAAATATTCAGTAGTCGGTCAAAAGCTTTGGAATTTCCAATTTTCGCCAATTTTTTGTACTCCTCACTAAAAAATTTGACGCTTTGTAAAACTTACAAAACAATTATCATGTTTTCTTTACAAACAGATTTTTAAAATTCACCTCACACTTCTAACCCAAGAATTATAATCTTTGTTTTCATAAAATAATTCTTTAAACCTCTTTTTCGTAAACAAAATTATAAGTAGTTTCATTCGTGAAACACAGTTGGTTTCATTAGTCAAACTGCAGACCAATTTTAGCTGTACTCTGCGACGAGCGACGTCATAGTACAATAATACATAATAATACATAAGAACACATATCGTCTAATTGGTGTTTGTTACAAATTATTATAATAAATGATTCAGAAAATGTAACACTTCACTATTCATATTGTTTTTATGCCACAACAAATTTTAGTGCATGCGAGATTTATTTTGTGGCGGAAATTGTAAATTTCGGAAACCTACTAAATATTCGTTGACCGGCTACAGCTTTCGCGAGGTTAATTAAAAAATTAAAAAGCGTTTAATTCACGAGTGAGAGGTGGATGAGAAAAAAATCGATTTTTCACTGAACATTTGAACTTTTGGGAGGCTTGAGCGACCTCTAAATATTTTATAACCGCTCGTAGCTTTCATGACAATTTTTTTTTTTTCCTTAAAGAAGATAATTAGACGGTGAGAAATAAAATAGAGCTCAAATTTGTGCTACCTCAATGTAGAGATATACGTGCACATATCGCGATACTCAAGTTGCGCAGACTCCGTGTGAGAAACGTGAATGGAATATCCAAGAAAAAAAAAAGTGTATGTGAAGCGATCGGAAGTTCGGCGGCGTTCGATATTGCGTTCTTGCGGTACAAAAGTGCCGGAGGCAATGATGATGAGGAAACGGACGCGACGTCCTTTCCCCGTCTGGGCACCGACTCATTGGCGCGCCTCGTGTGTGAATGTCGAGCTTCCTGAACGCAGCGGTATCAAAGCGTGTGGCAGGACTCGATAATGAGTGTTCTGGATCGTTTGCATCGGTATTAGCGAGGAACGCGAGCTACGAAAGGCTCGATAGAGTCAACTGATACTCGAGTCGGTGATACACGAGAGACTGCTTTTCGCGACGAGCTTGCTACCGAGGGATCACGTACAACGAGACGTTTCAACGCTCTATGTCTTCGACTATCAGCGTATCCCAGAGTTCATAAATAAAATTCACCACGCGCACTCGCATACGTGCGTGACTGCATCTCGGGCGAAAAAAAAGTCCGACAAAGCCGCCTTGCGATTCCACACGCGCGTGTGTGAGAAGCGAATTGCATAAGTTTGATTCTACACGATTCATTGGGTTGTCGATTTTTATCAAGATTTCACGTTGTTCAGAATGAAGTATGGAGCGGCATCCTTCACTTTGCAAGAGAGAAATACTTGTTATGCTTGCAGAAAGGAAAATAACTTTGATTTTATTTTGATTTAAAAAAATACAGAAAAACAACAAAAACATGGCCACCGGCAGACGACATTTTTTCGCGACGTTTGGCGGTGGACACTTTCTAGCTTAATCGGTCCATCAGAAATCTGAAATCCAAACGGGTTATTCGAGTTAACAATAAATACGAGTCATTGACGATCGTCGATTATTTTAATAATTTTTTTCAACAACGAGGCGACCAATTAAACCTCGAGTGTACAAAATTTATGCGAAAAGGCGTCATTTTTCCGTAAGTATTCAAAATTAAAGATCTGTTTTTTTTAAGTGAGATCGTCAACGACCTTTAAATGTTTCTCGCTGTATCTCCTACAAATTTGGAAAGAATTCATCAAGTGCTTCTCGAGATATCATGTCCACCGACCTTGAAAACAGTGTTTCGAGAAAAACGCGTCCAAAGTTTGAACGATGTCAATAACATTTTCAGGCACAATAGCTAAAACGTGATACTAGGGAATAAAAATATTTTTTAAAAATTCAATTTTTTGACCCACCCAGGTAGATGTAGTCCTTTAAACGGATCCTCAGGATTTCGATCAAGATAAAAAACCGTGTTTTTAATTGATAATCTTTGAGCTCAAGGCACGGCCAATAAATGGATCAGCGGATATCTCTCGTGATTGTAAAGAATACCAGTTCGGCCATCATTAGCGACGAATCTCGGCTCCGTATGAGAGTCTATATGAAGATATTTACCGGCATCTCAAACCCGTATCTACCAGACGGAATCCTAATAGGTAATTCAGGAAATCTCGATGTCTGATCGATCGATTTTTCGAACGGAAAGATCTCGTTCAAAGAGAGAAGAGCATGCTTTCCACATACACGAGTTTTTCGTCGGGAAGATCCGGATCCTTTTCTTTCGCCATTATTTCCAGAGCCAACAATCACCACCCTTTCGAGTTCGAAAGAAAGTTAATCGTACGTGCTCGATACGCGCGTCCTCTCCACCGGAGTTTGTGCTTACCGAGAACTCTCGGTGCGGACATTTCTTCTCGTCACGCTCGACGCAACGTCTATACACACACACGAGTCTTTAATTATCCCTTATTACACCATTAGCCGGATGGTCGGACGTGCTCGTGTACGCGCGTCTGTCTGCGTCTGCGTGAAGCAATCGCGAGGAAAATTTCATAAATGCAGATAGCGGAAAATCCTGGGGACTCGCGGCTAATCCCTGACAATTGTACAAATGATGTACTTAGTTGTAACATAACCGGAGCATTAGAGTACCGATCATGAGCATGTGTATGATATACTCCGGGCTAAGAGAGGCGGACTCGTTGGACCGTGGGCTCGGTGAGGCGCGAGCCCGAGCGTTGCAACGTCGATGAAATAACTATCGCGCATATGGGAGCAATTAAGGCGCGTGCACGACATTCCTCGGGGATGCAAGTGTGTCGCCGCCTGTTATATAAGGTTGTTGGCGGGATTGCTACTGCGCTGGACCCGTGAGCGGGTGTGCGAAACTCGAACAACGCAGTGAGCCTCCGTGCTGGACAACACCACAGCTCTGAAAGTGACTAAAGAGAGAGAGAGAGAGAGAGAGAGAGAGAGAGAGGGGGGGGGGTATACGCCACTTTGTGGGAGGCTAGAGACATTGCATCGCTGGACAAAGTCGGCTGCTCATGCTGATAGCGTGTCAATCGTACATTGGCTGGTCCTGACGTTTCTGTGATGTTTAGTGAAATTCCCGATTCTTCGGTGTAATCTTGGTAATACTGTACAGTTGCTGGACATTCATTGCTTCAAACTGAAATTAAGACCTTAGGCCACTCTAGACGTTTATAGGCTTTTTGGGGAATGGCCTTTTTGGGGATTTTTTTTAGCAAAACTACAAAATAAATCGAGATTTCAAAAAAGGGTGTTTATCATACATGTCAGTGACTGTATACGATAATTTTTTTGAAGCGATTAATTTAAAAATAGCGGCTGTGCAGCGTTTTTGTGATGACGTCTCCGTTTTTTTTTCAGAGTCCACGGCCGGACAAGCAGCTCATGTAATTTTTGAATTATAATGAGCCAATGATTTTTTTTTCGATTATATATAATAACTGCTATAGAAGTACGTAGGATTCTTTTTCGATGTATTGATTTTTGACTAAATGGCGCACTTCTAGAGAGAAAAGTGAAAAATTTGCCGAAAAAATCGTCAGATAATTGTTAATAACAAATGAACTATGCAATTTAAAAAAATCCTACGTACTTCCATAGGCAATATAAAAAAAATCCTACGTACTTCCATAGACAATGTATTGGGTTGGTAAGAAAGTCTTGCGACACTTTCCTTTCGATTAAAATATGTTTTCTTCTAACAAAGTTCTACAACATTCGAGAGTAGTATATTCAAGACTAGTCTAGAACCTTCCATGCCGTAGGGTATATAAGCGAGTCAGTTGTGCCGCGCAGACAGTACGAGCGAAGATGGATCATAGTGCACTTCGATCGATTGCATATTACGAATTTTTACAAGGGCGTTCTGCAAGAACCGCAGCCGCTAATATGTGTAGTGTGTTCAAGGCCAACGTAGTTCATCATTCAACGATATCCCGTTGGTACCAGCGTTTCCGTTCTGGCGATACATCTTTTGAAGACAAACCTAGGTCCGGCAGGAAATCAACCGTTGACGATGAACAACTACGAGCACTTACAAAGGCAAAGCCTAATACGTCGTTACGGGAATTAGCTTACAAACTCGGCTGTAGCCATCCCACGATTCTCCAACATTTACAAAATCTCGGATACAGAAAAGTTGTTTCTTCTTGGATACCACACGATCTCAGCGAATCAAACAAAGCGACACGGATGTCCATCTGTCTTTCACTCCTGCAACGTCCACACAGAAAGGATTTTTTTCAAGAAATAGTCACTGGAGATGAAAGCTGGGTGCTTTATGTTAACTACACACGTAAGCGACAATGGCTACCGAAAGGAGAAAAACCAGATCCGACCCCTAAGCTGCCCCGTGAAGTGAAGAGAGTTTTACTCTGTTGTTGGTGGGATTCTGAGGGCATGCTATATTACGAACTGCTCCCATCCAACACCACGATAAATGCAAATACTTACTCTGCACAACTGCAAAAGCTGGCTGAAATTATCAAACAAAAAAGGCGTAAACGTCTCCAAGTTCGGCTTCTCCACGACAACGCTCGACCCCACGTAGCTAAGATGACACAACAATCTATTTCGCAGCTGGGATGGGAAGTTCTACCGCATCCACCGTATTCACCAGACCTAGTACCTACCGACTACCATCTGTTTCGAGCTTTAAACAATTATTTACAGGATAAAAAATTTGATGATGTCGCGGATCTCAAAAATACACTGGTCGACTTTTTCAATTCACGACCCAAAGAATTCTGGAGTGCAGGCGTGCAAAGTCTACCAGAGCGTTGGGCACGAGTTGTAGATACAGAGGTAGCATACATTACTGAATAATTGTTTACTGTTAAAATAAAATGTTTTTATATTTTACTCATGTTGTGTGTCGCAAGACTTTCTTACCAACCCAATAGTTTTCAAGATATATTCAACATTTCAAGTCAATCGGATGCAAATTGTCTGAGTTATGTTTCCGGCCAACTTAAAAAATGCAGTTTTGAGAAAAACGCGTTTGAAGTTTTGAGTAGTGCAGCTGCGGATCAGGCTAAAATTCTAAAACCGAGTACTTAGAGATTTTTCCCAGCCATAATCTTTTTGGACATCGTTTTTGAGGTCCTAGGGAACCATTGAAAAAAATCGATTTTTCGAAAATTCTAGAGTGGCCTAACCTTTTAAGGGTGGATAAACCGTTCCGCGAGGAAAATATTGCTGGTTTTTATGATTTTTTTCTACAGAAAATACTTATTCACATTTGTGAGACGTAGGGTATGTCTTATTTTTACTTTTGGTTGTTACATGGTAATTTTTATTATTAATCATTAAAAATAAGAGGCAGGCACATGGCGTGATACGTACCGTCGGCGCCATAAATCTGAAAAAAAAACCAACGAGGATTTTTCGTTCATCAACACTCATATGAAGAATATGAACCAAGGAAAAGTGAGAAATGTTGAAAATCGATTAAATGGTAGGCTGTGAAACAAAAAGATTAAATGTTCCAAAAAAAATGACCACATTTTGCAAAAAAATACATACAAAAAACATTTAGAGTCATGTTTCAGACAATGAGGTTAGAACGATTTGTACCAAATTTTATCAGAATTCGGTCGATTAGTTTTTCAGCTATACGTCACACTAATTTTGAAAATGTGGTTTAGAAGACCGTGCCATACCTCCGCCATTTTTAAAGATTAATACAAATTTAAAAATACCATGTAACAGCCAAAAGTAGTAATAAAATATACCCTAAGTTGAAAAAATCACGAAAATCAGCAAACTTATTGCTTGCGTGAAGGTAATGGCTAGAATACAATGCTTGGAATGAACATGCCTTCGGTGTGCGCCTTTGATTCTGTTGAAACTCGTGTATATGGCAAAGCATAAAAAACTATACGACTAAACTAGCCACGTATTTTTGTTATCGGCGAAAAACTGTTTCAAAGGGTGAACCACCCCAAGTAAAGCATGTCTAGGGCCAATTTTGTAATTCCACCGGCAAGCAGTCCACCCGTTTCAGTGAAACAAAAATGAAAATTCTTCTAGTAAAAAACGATCAGAAATTCGCTGCGGGTACATTGAAAAAAAAAATAAAAATGAAGGCATGAACTACCCCTTTATTATACTTTCTCTCATACGGTATTTGAAGGGGTGTATTATATTGAGTGAAAGGGGTAACACTTTGATAGGGGGATAAAATTAAAGTTTACATTTTCTTTTCTCGACAGCAAGCTTAAGAGGGTGAACAATTTCATGCTTAAAGTTCCTTATGGCCGTTGTTTTTTGTCTGTATTCGAAATGTATACGCTGATTCAAAATATTTATATAAAGTCCAAATTGATGTTTAGAGTATGGAAAAAAATTGCAAAAATCTATGGTCGGAATTTTAAATTCTGCCAAAAATCGAACAATGATCGGCGCTCGATCAATTGAACGACATTACAAAAAGGAGACCCTCACGAGAAGAATGAGCATAGCGGAAAAGTAGCTCACCGAGACGAAAAAGCAATGAGCGGTGACTCAGTAAATACATTTTTTTCGCCGAGGTCGGTAAAAAATTTGTATTGTCAATATTTTCGTATAAGTCCCTATCCATGTATTTTCATCTCTGAAGCATTAATTCACCATTCGCTTTTCCCAAAATCTTCGGTTTTTATTTTTAAAATCGTCAAAAGTGGGTGGAAATACGTGTTCCGTATCTAGACCGCGGAATTTCGAGCTTTTGACAAAAACTCGGTCATATTCGTAATCGGCGGAAAATTGCCTACAAGTTAGATCCCTAAAAAGGTTTAAAAGTCGAGTAAAAAATTTCGGCCTTTTTGGCCTCTGCCGGAATTGCCAAAATTGCGAAATTTTAAACACCAGTAAATTGTAGCACCAGTTCTATTTTAGTATGAGATTTTCCGGCAGATTTTCAAAAGGGATGCGGTATACTTAGAGAATGCCGCTGGATTTATCCCGATATCTTAATTTGTTTTCCCGGAAAGTAGACTTAAAAGCTGGTAAAAATATGGTCAGGGGGTATGCATGGAAAAAACATTTGGATTTTAAATATTATTTCGGGCATTCCATATTGACCTATTGTTACCCCCTGAATCCGAATTCACCATTGATCTTCCCCAAAACCTTCAATGCTCACAAAAAATCGTCAAAAATTTGTGGAACGCGGTATACGCCTTCAAGCTTGCTAACCGGCAAAAATGGAAAAATAATCAGCCGTAGGATATTGCAGCGTATAAAAGAAAATGAGGGTGGGGTATAAAATTACTGGGTTATCAGCGTGGCAGAAAAAGATTGCTCAAGAAACATCTTTAGCGAAAGTTCTTCTTCCGCTTCCCTCACTCTTCCTCACTCCCCGGCTCCTTTCTCCCCCCATCATCCGCGTAATCTCGTCCTTGTTACTTCTCATTCATCCCCGTTGACGCGTCAAGAAATCGCGGCGTCTTCATCGTCGCCCTGGCCCTCTTTCTTCAGCTGTGTATCCTTTCTCACGCTCCAGCTCGCACACACTCGTTAAAGTGTGGAGTCATGGGAGGAGAGATCTACTTGCGCGGGCATATCGGGTGACCGCAGGACTCTTTGCTGGCACGAGCATATAAATACGATAGATGAAAAATCCGGATGTCTTTGGTGTGTATTCCACTGGGGATCGCGGTGCAAGCACGGATGGATAAATGGAGAGGCTGAACAACTCTAATCTATGCATATTGAAAGAGATTACTTGTGGATATGTATGGAATGAGCACGATATTGAGACGCGCTTGAGGTAGAAATGAAAATATCAAAGAATAGCGAACAGGGAAGCAAGCGAGGGATGCGGAAGGGATTCGCAATCAAGTAAGGAGCCGGATTAGAAGGGGCAGAGAGTGACAGAGAGAGAGAGAGAGAGAGAGATCGGATCTCTGCGAGATTGTACCTCGGGATAAACGTTCCGCTTGTGTGCAAGGATAACGAGGATAAGAAATTATGTATATCGTGTTCGATCGCTTTTCCGACGATTCCACAGCTCTTTGGCATTGGAGATCTGTTGCTCTCTACACTTTGCTCCCACCCTCTGCAACCCGTCGTTGTCCTTCCGGTTCTATTCAATCGATGGTCCATATATATATATATGTATGTATGTATGTATGTATGTATGTATGTATGTATGTATGTATGTATGTATGTATGTATGTATGTATGTATGTATGTATGTATGTATGTATGTATGTATGTATGTATGTATGTATGTATGTATGTATGTATGTATGTATGTATGTATGTATGTATGTATGTATGTATGTATGTATGTATGTATGTATGTATGTTTTTTTTTTTTTTTTTTTTTCAAAGAGGTTTAGCGGGAAAATGCCTGCGCACCGTAGCAAATAATTGCCGTGTGTCGGGCTTGCACCGACTAAAAACCCCCGTTCCTCTGTGGCCTTACAAATTCTCCCGCGGGACGACCGCTAGGTATTACATCGCGGGAGAGGCCTTAGCCGTAGCTCTTCCTACAGTGGTCAGACGACCTTACATCCCCCGTTCCACTCGAGATGGTATGAGTGGTTTAGGGGTTCGTGTCGCTGATTTCATCTATGACTGCCTGGTCTTCCGGCGTCGTCTTCTTCCTCGCGCGTTCTGCACGTCGCAACTCCTTCATTACTGCGACAGCATAAGCCGATACAGCTGTCCATGCGTCTGCTGACTTCAGCATCAACTCAACCAGGTTATCCGGGGTGATGCGTGTCTCCAGCTGATCCTCGACTATCGCGCGAGAGGCACTAAACCGTGGGCATTGGAACAATGCATGTTCAGCGTTCTCCTCGACTGCTACACATGCTGGGCAGTCCGGGGAATCTTCATAATTAAACTTATAGAGATAAGCCCGGAAGCAGCCGTGTCCTGAGATCACTTGAGTGAGATAATAGTTGAGCTCCCCATGTAGACGGGTCACCCATATCTCCACCTTCGGAATTAGTCGATGTGTCCACCTTCCCTTGGTAGAGGCATCCCACATCGTCTGCCACTGGTTCAAACTGGTTGCTCTCGCTTCTGTCCTTGCACAACTGGGATTTCTAGCTCCCTTCTGCTGGTACATCGCTCTACGCTCCTCAGCGAGCACCTCAATGGGCAGCATTCCCGCGATAACGTTGATAGCGTCCTCGGAGACAGTGCGAAATGCACAGGCTACCCTCAAGGCGCTGACGCGATACGTTGCTGCAGCCTTCCTGCGGTACTCCTGGATTTTCAGTGCGTCAGCCCATATGGGTATGCCATAGGTGAGCACTGAGGTCGTCACTGATGACAGCAGTTTCCTCCTCTTCTGTCTGGGGCCACCAACATTAGGCATGAGTCGCGCCAGTGTGGTAGCCACCCGAGCGGCCTTTCTGCTGATCTGCTCGGTTTGCTCTTTGAAGTTAAGCCTCGCGTCGAGAATCACACCCAGGTACCGAATGAACGGTTGGGATGTGATTTCGGTGTTTCCAACCCTGAGCGTTACCGTTTCCATCACCTTCCTGCTGGATACGAGGAGTACTTCTGTTTTGTGGGCTGCAAGCTGCAGTCCAACAGAAGACATCCATTCCTTTATCTTGGCGAAAGCTTCGCCAAGATGTATGTATGTATGTATGTATGTATGTATGTATGTATGTATGTATGTATGTATGCACATATATATGTGTGTGTGTGTGTGTGTATATATATATATATATGCGTACAGGGTACATATGTGGGTGTACCCTATACAGGGTGTCCTGTTACGAATGGATTATCCTGAAACTTTCAATAGGTCAGAGCATGTACTGCTCATCTGCTTTTGTTTTTTCGCATGCCATTTCTACACAAATGATAACTTTTTTTTAAATGGCTTATTGTAAATACTCTTGGTTATTTGTTTTATCTGAAAAAGTATTTTTTTAACATTGAACGTTGAGGAACCTTCATGCAAAAAGATCTCATGCAGAATTTTGATACACACCAATTCGAACATCTGACTTTGATGGCCTGCGGTGGAAAAAAATCTACGCATATCGTGCAAATTACTTTAAACAGTTGCTTAGTTATTGTCGATTCTTGTAGAAATGGCATGCAAAAAACCAAGAGCAGACGATTTTTTTCAAAAGATAGGATAAAGCCTAAAATCTCGAAAACCGTGGGACTTTTACTAAACTGAAATTCCAGCATATAGTAGGACATGAACGGACCGATCAACAATTGAGAAATTATTCATTCATAACAGGACACCTTGTGTGTGTGTGTGTGTGTGTGTGTATATATATATATATATATATATATATATATATATACACATACACATATACACAGGGTGTCCTGTTATGAATGAATAATTCCTTAGGATGGCCCAAATTTGAGCTCTATTTTTTTTTCTTTCTCTCACCATCCGATTATCTTTTTTGAAGAAAAAAAATTGTCGCGATATCTGCGGACGGTCAACAAATATTCAGAGGTCGCTCAAGCCTCCCGAAAATCCAAATTTTCATTGAAAAATTGATTTTCTTTTTACGTTCACTTCTCACCCATGCATTTTACGCTTTACAATTTTTAAATTAACCTTGCGAAATCTTTAGCTGGTCATTGAATATTTAGGGGTCGCTCAAAAACTTAGAAATTTCCAATTTTCGCCATTTGTTTATTCACCTCCTACTAAATTTTGGCGATTTTTACAGAAAAAGATTTTTCAAAGTTTCCTCACACTACTAACTCAAGAATTATAATCTTTGTTGTCATGAAATAATTCTTTAAAGCTCTAGTCCGTCAACAAAATTATAGGTCCTCCATTTTATCGGGTTAGAAGTGTGAGGTAAATTTTAAAAATCCGTTTCTAAATAAAAAACGGATTGATTGTTTTTGATACTTTACGAAGTGTTAAATTTATGAGTGAGAAGGGAAAAAAAATTCGCGACAATTGAAAATTTCGAAGCTCTTGAGCAGTCACTAAATATTCATTGGCCGGCTAGAGCTTTCGCGAGCTTAATTTAAAAATTATAAAGCGTAAATTTCATGGGTGAGAAGTGAACGAAAAAAAAAATTGACTTTTTTAATGAAAACTTGAACTTTTTGGACCTCTAAATATTTTTCGCTCGCAGATTTGGGCCGCTCTAATACATACATACATACATACACATATATATATATATATATGTATGTATATATATATTACCTAATTATCTTTTTGAAAAAAAAAAATAAATAAATAAATAAATAAAATAAAATAAAAAAAAAATTGTCGAAAAATCTGCGAGCGAAAAATATATATGTACACACACACACACACACACACACACACACACACATATATGCAAATATACAAACACACGTGTGGGTTTTCTTATCAGATTCACAGTGTCATACAACAGCGGTAGTGCTCAATCGGAACCTGATCTACTTGTGCGTTTGATCGTACGAGCATAGTGCATAGTGTACTTTATCGATGCTTCATCTTTGATTCGAGCTTCCTTATATCGTGTTCTGTTCAATAGACTGTCACCTCGAGAATAAAAGGGCCCATTTCACCAGGTTTGAAGCCTTCAATTTGTCGTATGATGCCCTTTTGTACTGACTGACGCTTCACGTGTGTTTGCGTGTGTGAATAGTACGCATGGCTCGCTAATGAAATTATCGCTGTGGCGAAAGAATTACACTTGGACGTGCATGCAGAGAGGATAAGTATCTATAGCAAATTGATTATTGTACGATTTGCTATGCGAACAGCAAGCGCTGGTGGGGGGGGGGGGGCAAAGAGATGGAATAAGCTGTGACTGTCTTTTCTCGCTCTTCTAATGAGCCAATTATCACCCTGTCGTAAAGAGTTTGAGCAACAGAGCCGTCTCTAACGTTGGTCGCTTCTTCCTGTTCCTCTGAGACTTGTTAACCGGCGATATCCTGGTCTCTTGACGCGAGACTCTTTCTCGGCGTCATTACCGCTCTGGCCGAGCTAACGGAGTTCGCTAATAGCTGCGGAAGAATGCCCGATTTTTGTGCTGCATTGTGTAACTGCGGAAATGGCAAAGTCGTTAGTGCGAGTGCTCGGGTTATCGACGACTTGTAATCCTCGTGATCCCGAGCACAATTTTTTGTACTCGGAACATCTCTATAGAGATTTATTGGGGGCACCGTACATAGGGAGTTCTCATTGGGATCCAATTGGATTATGCACTGTTCCCCAATGAACGCCATTTGAGAATTCTCACCAAGTTCGAATAGAAAATATGTGAAATGTCACGAGAAATAAGTCGGCGTGCTGAAACATAACCTGCACGCTTCGTGAACTTGTGTCGTGGTATTGTGTCAGAGTGCAGTAAAAGAAATAAACAATAATTAGAGTGGATTTTCGGTGATGTGATTAAGTGGATTTAAGATATAGTTTTTAAGGGCGGGGTAAAGTATTACATTTTTTTTTCATTTTAAAAAATTTTTTAAATGAATGCATAATATATCAAGAATATTGTGTTAAAATTTCAAGTCGATCGGAGTAAAATTGACGAAGTTATGAGTATTTGAGCGTCTATTGCTCCATGCCGTTCTCTTCGCTTCTGCGTTTTTCAAACCGTTTTTCTAAGACTTGTCATATTTGAAGTCCGTGTGCACGATAACTCAAAATCTACTGGACCAATCGCTTTGAAATTTTGCACAGTACTTCTTCACATAATTTACCAGGTATTGTCGAGAGCTTTTTTGTTTTTTTTTAATCATTACTAATTTTTCAACAACAAATTAGCCGATTTTTTTAGCGAAAATCGAGTTTTTGGCTCCCAAGTGCTCCGAAAAATCGAAAAAAAAAATCCTCCCGTCATTACCTCGAGAAACATCTCCTTTAACAAATGCATTTTGATTTTTTTGTTTCAAATGATTCTGTTGCGAGTTATGATGCACACCGCAAACCAACTTTTTTTCGAGGCGCTTCCGGGGTTTAATTTTCACTCGCTCAATTTTGAATATTTTGCAATGCAAATTTAGGAGAATGTTGTTCAAATGTTACTTTATTATATGTAAATTTTTCAATAAACGAACACTATTCGTGACGCCAACAAAAATCT
>OZ023321.1:1546372-1565625 GCA_964007375.1 Ophion obscuratus
ATTTTATTCCATTAATATCCAAACGTTCAATTTAATTAAACGAAATGTTGATAGCGATCAATTGCAAATTTTGATTTCGTTCTATTAATGTCCAAAGGTAGGTAGTTAATAGAAATTTTGATAGCAATTAATTGCTGTCAACATTTCGCAGTTGCTTTTTATCGAATGACGGCATTTTACGATGAGCAATATCTATCAGTATTTGATGTGTCATTTTGATTTAATATTTTCCATAATCTAGCAGGTAGAACCTTTTGAGACTGGAAACCGTTTTTTTTCTTTACCTTCCAAAACTATATGTTCTACATTACCGCAATAATTTTATTGGAATACACTCATCACACGCTATTGTATTGAATTATTCTATATTTCCAAACTAGAAGCCTAATGGGTTACGTGGGTTTGAAAATTTCAAAGAATCCATTTTTTAAATTTTAATACCTAATAGTACAATATGTGCAGAATATTCTCCCAAAGTTTTAAGTCAATGGGAGTAAAAGTCTAGGAGAAAGAGCCTTTGGGAATTCCCCCCGTTGGGAAAGATCGGCCGGGAGCGCCGTACGTAATCGCATGTTTTTCAAAACACTATTTTTTAAGTCGGTGGACACGATTTCTCAAAAACGAATGCACCGATCTTATTGAAATTTTGCACACTTCTTAAAATAGCATTGTCTAGTGATTGAACGAAGGTTTTTTTTTCGATTACAACTAATTTTACAAGTAAATCGTACCAAATTGTACCAAAAATTGAACTATTTTGCATACAACTCTGCAAAAAACTCAAATTTCAATTTTTTTTTAAATCCTTCGTTCAATCATGACCTATACTTATCTACAACAGAAAAAAATTCTCCGGAAACCAGGTCCCAATAGCTGAGATTCCAAACTTTGTTGATGAATTAAAAAAAAATATTGTTGAAATGTTGCTCTTTCATGTGCTTAAAATTCGAAAAAAATAATTTATATATTATATTTTGTAGAAATAGAGAAAATATGATCTTTTGTGTCTTCGAAACCCACGTAACCCCTTAAGAATTTATGGAGCTTCCCAGTGGCTGCGGAATTCCGAAAATTCTCTGGAATCAATATGCTTCAATGTACCGGAATATTTATAAAACAGACGAATTGGATGCATTCAATGACACCTGAATATCGACGAACTGAACAATAATGAAGACACGTGTTTTACTATCTTTTTTAACCATTTTCAAAACTCTGCTAATAGCGGGTGCCCTGCCAACATCTTCATTCGCAAATTGGTCGCGTATCTTACAAATCCAATGAAATATATTTGAGCGAATTAATGCGCGTTTTTCTTGATATTGCGAGCAGCAGAAATTACCGGTATATCGATGACGACAAAAAATGATGAAAAAGTAGGATGGAGCGATTACCTGGCAGCTTCACTCGGTGGTATAAATCTATTTTCCCGCAAGGTCGACCGGTGCGAGTCTCTCTATCTCGGTCGCAATGTACACTCGATCGCGTTTGCGTGCACACCCCGTCACAATGTGTGTACGGAAAAGTCGTACGACGGTGAGTACGTCTGCGGTGCTTGTGTCTCTCGATGATCGAAGCAGACTCTCGGGCCTGGATAGAAAGTCACTCGTTCACTTGTTTCCCTACCGAGAATTTCGAACTCTCGGGTCTCTAAATGCGTTCATACGCTCACTTCTCTCCTAGATATATTTTCCCGGCGAGCGAATACGGAAATTGCCAGCCGCACAGCTTGACATCGAGACCTGCACCGAATGGTGACAAGCGAGAACTCTCCAAATATGAAAATTGAGGGGTCACATCTCCCTGGAGCCCGATAATGGCCAAATACCGATTTTTTTTTGGGAAACAGTTGGTAATAAAGGAACGCATTTTTTTTAAACATAAAGGCACATATGTTGGGATTACCAAAAAATACAGAGAATCAACAAAAACATGGTCACCGGTAGATGATGAAATTTTTTCGCGACGATTTGCGGTGGACACTCTCCAGTTTGGACGGTCCATCGGAAATCTAAAAATCAAACGGGTTATTTAAGTTGACAATAAGCACGAGTCGTTGACGATCGTCGATTTTTTAAAATCATTTTTTTAAACAACGTCGCGGCGAATTGAACCTTGAGCATACAAAATCTATAAAAAACGACGTCATTTTTACGTAACTATTAAAAAATGAGAATCGATTTTCATAAAGTGAGATCGTCAACGACCTTTAAATGTTTTTTATCGTTTGTCCTGTAAATTTGGAAATAATCTGTCAAGTGGTTCTCGAGATATCATGTCCACCGACTTTGAGAACGGTGTTTTGAGAAAACCGAGTTTAAAGTTTGCAGTACGGTTGCTACCGCTCGCCCCGTTATAGAAGCTGTAGCCTGTTCAACCTTAGGAATATTTCAATGACATTTCAGGGAATATAGCTAAAAGGTGAGACTATGGAACAAAAATATTTTTGGAGAATGTAATTGTTTGACCCACTTGGGGAGATGTAGTCCGTTGAGGAATCATCACAGTGTAACGGGTCGAAAAACACCTAACTTTCGCGATTTTCTTTTCGATGGTTAAAATACGCCAAACAGTCGAATTTTTTTTATCAAATCAAAGCACTCATAAATAACAGAAAATAAATGTATAAACAATTATTTAAATTTCTTTTACATTTCATTTAACTGTTGAAAATGTTTTTGAAAAAGGAGCCCTCACGGTGTACCTCACATTCATTTGTAAAAAGATCATTAATCAGTATGAAAGCCGCTATCTTGCTATGGAGGTGTTTTGAAAAACAAAATTGACAAAATGACGGCGGTTTGAAAAAAAGTATCGAATTTAGCCTATTTTTTCGACAATTCGTTAAAAAAATATAAAGATAAAAAAAAGCTTCCATAGCAAGCTAAAGAATGCTGTGAAGAATGTTGTGTGAAAATTTGCGACCAATAGCTTGAAAACTCTTCCTGTGAGAGTGTACACCGTTTTGAAAGACGACAATTCGCGAAAAAACGCGTTTGATGTTTCGGGTGCCGAATTTTCATATAAATCGTCTACTTCCGATCAATCGGCGATTCCAGGTCCATGTTTATGACCATCTATACTATCGGATAATGCAAAGAAAAATCGATTTTTAGAAAATTTTACACTGCGATGATTCCTTAAGCTTCCGGAATTCGTATTGGCGAAAAAACGTCTCCATGTCAAAAAAAGGATTGCAGTAGGATGGTAGTAAAAAATCAAACGGCTTTAGATTCAGTATGTTAATCGCTATAGCGCATATCATACGATTTTTGATATATGCAAAAAGAAAAATGTGGCGGACATTTTTCAAAAAACCGAAAATAACGTTTTTTATTCACCGTTCATAGCAAAAAATAATAAATATCAAAATTTAAAAAAATCCTTGATATGCGTTATAGCTATAGCTGTAAAGAACATGTGATTAAAATTTCATAGGGATCGGTTCAGTAGTTTCGAAGATGTTATCAACAAGCAGTCGAAAAACGTTGTTTGGGGCCGTCCATATATTACGTCATTCTAAATTTGGGGGGGGGGGGGAGGTTCGTCTGCCGATGACGGTAAATGATGGATGAGGGGAGGGGGGAGGGGGCGTTTCGAAATTGACGTCATTCTTGTGATACCAGTTAATTCAAAATGTACAATAGTATATTGTACAACTAGAGTGGTTTCCCCGCATGAGTGATGAAAAATATTTTGCAAGTACCTAATGGTATTAATTATTGAACTCATTATTTATTTATTTATTACATAAGGTTTGTCTACATTATATTCGAGAAATTCAAATAACAGCGTACCTATGAAAATAGTTCGATCGAGCCAAAATGAATATGGGGAGGATACGGAGATATTACCCGTGATCCAGGATTTGCAAGAATGGGTGAAAACTCCGTGGGAGCTATCCAAAGAAAACTAAAGAATAGGGAAGAATAATATTATTATATTAATGAAAATTGCCAAAGTACAAAATAATAAAAGATGATTCTATAACAAAATGCGGGAGCTATCCAAAGAAAACTAAAGAATAGGGAAGAATAATATTATTATATTAATAAACATTGCCAAAGTACAAAATAATAAAAGATGATTCTATAACAAAATGTTTTAATGTTACCCAATTTTTCTTAAATCCGCAAATGTTTTAATTTTTCCAAACTGGTAATGACATCAGTTTTACGAGAGAGGGGCGGGTCATTAGGAAATGACGATAGGATGATTGCGGGGGGGGGGGGGGGGTTGAAAATCAGCAAAAATCGATGACGTAATATATGGACGGCCCCTTTCGAGAAAAACGCGTTTAAAGTTTGTTTGGGTTACATAAATACATGAAAAATGTTTTCAAATGTATTTCGAAAGTATATTTATTAAGTGTAACAATTTTTATATCAATATCTATAATATAAATCTGTCAAAAAAATCATGAAATTAGGATTTTTTAAGCATTTATAGTGAGAAGACCCCTTAACACCCACGGTGGGCGGGGACCGTCCCTTTGGCGAGCAAACTAGAAAGTCCTGTTAGACGTAGAAATGTGCAAAGGATCAAGAGAGAAATTTCTCTCTTTCTCTCTTTCTCTCTTTCTCTTGTTGAGATTACAAGCAGCTGGTGCAGCATCCCGGCGTCCATTAAAGCCGCGAAGACGCAGTCCTGTCGGTATATCCTTTCTTCTCGCCCTCTCTTTCTTGTTATTTGCATTTAACTGCAAGTGCGAATAGTGGCACGTACGTTCAGAAGGTGTCGTGGTTCAATCGAGGCTAATGTTATACACACGTATGCGATTGACCCTCTCGATACAGGTATTGTAAGAGCGAGTGAATTCCTCGACCTTTACCCCGTACGATCATATATTTCAACCCTGAAAATCATTTGTAAATCCACACACAAACGCTGCACTCCAGAACTTTTTCCTTGTTAGCGGATAATTCCGCAACTTGGTTGCGACTATGACAAATTTATTAACACAATTATACTACTTTTATCGGGATAATGTAACCGTTGATGTCGAGAAAGCTCATAACTCACGACTCTCCTCTCGCTTTGGCGTTGGATGCAACACGTAATATGTGTATCTATAAATGTAGAAAAAAGAATTAAGTGACGGGGAGTATAAATAAAAGCACCTCTAGTCGGCATTGGCGTAGCCAGGAGGGGGCACGGGTGAGCGCTTCCCCCCAGAAAAAAAAATCGATCTATTTATGATCGATTTTTTCTTCAGGAAATTAATTTCTGAAATTAATCGATTATTCAAATTAAATTCAAATAATCGATTAATTTCACGTTTTCAAAGCAGGTGATCAAACTATTTTAAAAAAACTACTGCACCCATCTTTCTGAAATTTTCAGGGAAATTAATATCTGAAATTAATCGATTATTTGAATTTGTTTATTGAAATTAAATTCAAATAATCGATTAATTTTACGTTTTCAAAGCTGGTGAGCAAAGTATCTAAAAAAACGACTGCATCGATCTTTCGGAAATGTTTAGGGCTTCTTCTAGATCGATGAATATACTATTTGATACGATTTTTTCCCCGATGTATACTTTCAATTAGATGAACGAAAAATGCCCATATTTTTCGCCAAAATCAAAACCCACTTCAAACACGTGCATTTTTTTTCTTAATTTTATATTTTGGAAATTCCTTCGATTAATCATTAGGATAAACTAATATACTAAGAAAATCTGTGTGATGTATTGCTATGAGATAACCTGGTTCAGACCGGGCATTGCTCACCGAAAAATACGGTTCCGAGAGGTAGGTACTTCCTGAACATCGAATGTAAATCGATTATAATTAACTATATTTACGCGCAAACAAATTTACAGAGTGTTCTCTAGATAATGCTTTTTCACAAACCTAATTTTTATAGACATTCAGAATTCAAACATCATCACGATGTCTAAAAAAAAAAAAATCAATTGTATTCGACTGTTACAACTAAGCCTAACCCGTTGTACAGATATTCAAATTTCACAATTACGTTAATTGTAGGCAAAAGAATTAGATTTGCCGGCCGATACACAACCGGAAGAATACTGGAATATCAACATTTACTACCGAGCACTAGATAATATCCATATAAATCTATTTATACTATCATTATAAATATTTACAAAACCATAATAAAAAGAAGTACTGTTCTAACTTGTATAAACTTTTCCAAGCAGCAATAGTACTACTCCCACTAAGCTCCGGCGACTGTGGAAGGAGTTTTTCTGCCTTATAGACAGATAAAAACGTGGTTAAGAAGCACGATGCTTCAAAAACGATTCTCTCATATGTCACTGCTGAACATAATTAAAAAAATTGCTAAAAAAAAATCCAACCCAAAAGTGTGGGGCCGATTCGCAGAAAAAAGAGTAAGTTAAGACCTACTTAATTGAGTACTTACTGGAAGTAAAGTTCAATTACTTGTAACTGTATTAAAGAATTATAAAAAATAAGTTGATTATTTTTAAAGGTTCCAAATGCAAGAGGTTGTTATTGATATCACCATTAACGTGTCATAAAAGCTTTATATTTTATGTCTGTTACGTGATTATCGATTATTATGCAAATTTTATTTTTAAACAGTTTGTGAACAAAACCACTTTTTTCAGTCCCACCCCCGCAAAAATTCTGGCTACGCCAATGTTAGTCGGTGAAATCTTCAAAATATACCATTCCTGTCTTCCATTTCTATCGCTGGAGTAAATTTTCATTGAATTGCTCTCCAATCGGAAATGTCACAGTCTCAATGCCTTCATTGAGGGAAAAAACCAGTAACATGATTTAAAAAGAAGAATCATCTTCCCAAGCGATACGATGCACTTCAAATTGCACTTTCCGTTGTTTCCAATTTTTTTTTATTTCCCGTACGATACGTACTGTACGTATTCGTGATCACGAAGTTATACCATAGCCCCGGGACAATCGCGTGTCATCTTCGTCATCGTCGTCCCGGTTCACGTGACTTTACACAGCGCGTATATATATATATACACACATGTATATAACACATATAAGTACGTGATAAGCTTATATAGGTATGCGAAGTTCGTGGCTATATAAATATATATATAACTATGGGAAAAAGGTAGAACTGCTATATATTACGTATGGTGAACGATGCACCCGGGTTTTCATCTCCCGCGCCACACGTTGTGCACTAAAGCTCGAGGGGGACCTACGACGGTGCAACTATCGTCGAGGAACTTTGACCCGTTTCTCAGAGTAAAATCGTTCTTGTGTATCATTCATACATACACACACACACACACACACACACACACACACACACACACACACACACACACACACACACACACACACACACACACACACACACACACACACACACACACACACACACACACCGCGCACGCACACATATACATATATGTACATATATACTAACCTTGATCAGCGTCGTCAGCACCACTTGCGGGAAATTCGCGCACTTTTTGTTGATTCACTCAACAGGTAAAATGCATTTCAGCTGCAATACTTATTACTTTTCACTATTCGTTATTTTTTTTTACTGTAAATGAAGTTAAAATATAGAATCAAAAAGGGGTACAAAAAATTGAAAATGTTTGTTCGTCCTTTTGGAATTTCTTATATCGAGGTCCTATTGTATAGAGTAGGCTATATGTGAGTTTGAAGAAGAAAGAATCCGCTTAGTAAAGATCGACAGCAAACTGTGCCTAGGGGCAACTTCGCTCGTTCGAATGAGAGCCTTTCCAGTGAAACAATCATGCAGCATATCAATCAAGTGAATCAAAGGTGTTGAGAGCAGGTTACAGAAACGTTGAACGTGACGGGACGAGACGAGAGACGTCTCGAGCAACATAGTAATTCGTTAGCATTTGAAACTTTGCGTCCTTTAGAAAAGAGTTTGAGAACGCATTCGTCTGCCTCCATTTCTGGGCCTCGTGGATAGAAAGTAAAGTTAAATCGATGATAGAATCATTTGACTCATGAGTGCAGGGAATTCGTAATAAGGATTAATACTAGGCCGAGTAGAGGTATCGCTTATTAGAATTTTCTTCGATTAATGTAGTATATAGCCGCGTGGATTTTTTTTTTGTTGAAATCGCCGTCGACGACGGAAATAAAAGTCAGTTGGCTCACGCAGCCCTTTTTTCGATTGCGAAGGGAAATTGATTAGAGCATGCGGTATGTTTTTGATCGAAATCGTAATAGTAAGGAAATTTGATAAATGACGACTAATTCCTAACAATTTGGTGCAGGGGAAATAAATTTTGTTGAAACTGAACAACATGTGTTGGAATTATACTATATCGGCCTAGCAATTATTGTCCACATGCTTAGCAAATGATGGCTGCGAGAATCGTTTCGAATGAGAGAGAAAGAAAAATGAAGGTGGGACAGTAAAAAATCGATCTATTTTTACATTTCCTCACAGTATACACAGTCAAAAATATCTGAAAAAAATTCGAGGTAAAATATTGAAAATTGACGAAATTAAAACTTTCAATGGCGTTTTTCTCGAAACGACTTTTCTCGACCTGGTCGGAATCATAACTCTAGCTCTAGTTGCCTGATTTTCAATTTAAAAAGACCAAAAATTCCTTGATTGCAGTCGCTATCGTTGTACGTGGCCGTTTTTTTTATTTAGTATTTTATATGCTTTCAAATCTAACAATCTTTCGAATCTAACATCACTTAAGTGTCCGTCTCCGATTTTGTCTTATCTCTTATACCTATGTGATAAAGCATCTGACACTATGAGGAAGGTATTTTTTTATCGGTAGAAAAACAGCTTTAGGGGAGGAAACCACCCCTCAAAGAGAGGCGGGTCGACTGGTCCACCGATCTGAATGAAAAAACCGAAATTCTTCTAACGTAAAGCGATGAAAAAATCACCATAGAAGTATTGAAAAAAAATTAACTTAAGGGGTGACATGCTTTTCTTTGAGGGGTGGTTTCCCCCTTAAAAATAGTTTTCCGTCGATAAAAAAATACGTGCCCAATACTTTGCAATGCTTTTTCACATATATGCGTTTTAACAAAATCAAAGGCGGACCCTCAAGTGATGTTTATTGTGAGTAAAAAAAATCGGCAAGATTACACCTTTATTAACACCCGCCATTTTGGGAAATTTTGGTTTTCTTTTTCGAAAAACTGCTACGTACGACAAGAACTACATTCATATAGATTATGAAAAATATATTTTTTTATCTTGCAAACCAACCACTGTCGAATGATCGGCCTTAAATAACGTTGTTAATTTTTCAATTTTTTATAACAAAAATTTACCCGAAATGAGTTCAATGTATGCTTAATAACGCACTATTATTCCAAGTCCCAAATGAATAATCTAGTGGACAAAACAAAATCAGAAAAAAACGTCCTCTTTTCGGCCTTTCACAGTGGTGTCCTCCCTCAAGTGAAACTAGCAAAATAAGGTAATTCTTTCACGGTATATTCTCCCGTATTTTACGTTGGATTACGAGATCATCCGAAACACGCGTAGTCGGATGTCATCATACTCTCGGGGCGTTCCTCTTTCGCTCTCTTTTCATCTTGGTCGGTCCCTCGGTATTTTTATTTTCTCCTGTCGATGGAATTTCGAGTGCCTGAGTGCTTCTGCTCTTCAGGTGAATTCTCTTCGGTGTGCACTGGCTTGCGACTGCAGTTGAGTAATGTTTGCTCACGAGCAAGTCCAGATTCTGTTTACACGCGGCAAGTACTTGCTGGGCAGATATAGGTACTCCACTGGTATAGCCCGTTTTACGGTGACGCTGTATATGCTCTAGGCTATATCGTTACTCTCTTATACGTCTTACCGAGCGAGCTAACTACCATATACACGTGACTGGCGTGATACGTGCGCAAGTTACAGAAGAGAGAACTTCTCTTTTCTTTTCAAGAGAACGAGAGACCGTTTTACACGAAAATTAGCCGCACGAATCAAGGAAAGATTCTTCAGAGAATTATAACGATATTGTCGTGCACTGTAGTGGCAAGCGGTGGTAGACATCTCACCCATCTACGTACTGGCGTAAGTGACCACGGCTGAACATGGGAGATTGCTAAAAACGACCCAAGTAGAAATCTTGCTCCAGCTACAATAAACACCTGATCAGGCATCCTGATTTCTTTTGCCAGCCTTGATCAGAATTTTTTATCAAGCCCTGATCATTTTTGAAACATAATCCCTGACTTCCGTCTGATCAGGGTAAAAAATCAAGGCGTGATCAGGGTAAACTATCAAGGCCTGATCAGGGTCAAAAATCAAGGCCTGATCAGTGTAAAAGATCAAGGCCCGATCAGCGTAAAAAATTAAGGCCTGATTAGAGCTTCATTTTTCACGGCTTGATCAAAGTGAAAAATCATATGATTTTTCACGGCTCAGGATGACTGATTTATTCCTGAAATAAAAAATACAACGCATACACAAAAGAGAAAAAGGCACGACTTTATACATAACGCTGATCGTTTATTTTTTAATCTTAATATAAAATCTATCACATATATTTTTCACATATATCTATGTGGAAAACAAACATCAATTTTCTTGTATTTGTAATAGAACAAAAACTTGAAATAAACTAATATATTTTTTAAACAAAAACTTAAGAAACTTCGTGAATAAAGTAAATAGAGCTAAACGTTTTTAGGAAACGTTCCATTGGGCGTTCTGTTCGTTTTTTTCCGCGACGGTCGAAACTTGTCCCAGTCTTTTGCTGAATTAATCAGGCCTTGATACCGCTCCAACGGCTTGTCCAATTTGCTTCGAAAGAACTTCTATTCCGTGTCCCCTATATTTCGAAATGACAGCCACTGAAAAATACGAAAATGTGTATTCCACTTAGAATTCAATGTCTACATATATATATATATCTATATAAGGTATGCACATTATTTTATTAGGGTGGCACAAATTTGAGCTCTATTTTTTTTTCCTTTTTTTCACTATGCAATTATCTACTTTAAAGTAGAAAAAAAAATTGTTGCAAAAGCTGCGAGCGGTCATTTTTAAATGAAAATTAGAATCGAAGCAGGAAAGCCCGTACAGCGAAGACACACCAGATAATGGTAAGTTGACAGCGTAGTGCAGTTCAGTGAATGTAATGTCCATCCGAAGTGCATTTCTTATGGGCTAAATTGCACCGATGGAATTACTCTCACTTAACTGAACTACGCAGTCAACTTAACATTATTCGGTTAGCCTACGCTGTCCGGGCTAATCAGCACCGATGGCAAAACATTTACCAGATTGAACTACGCTGTCAGCCAACCATTATTTGGTTGGCCTATGCTGTCTCTTTTTCTACTCTGACAAAGGAGACGGACCAAGTAAAGGAAAATCAAAGCGATATACAAAACAAATATAAATCTACTTACATAGTGGTAGCGCCAACACTTGCCAATCCTCAGGAATTTCGAATTGTTCCTCGCTGAGAGGATCTGTTCCGGATCTGTCAAATGTATCATAATAAATATTTCAACCGATGCATATATAATTTGGCGTATGGTTAATTTATAGTCAGATTTAATCCAATTTATATTTATAGAATTAAGAATTGTAAGGCTTTGAAAAAAATTAATTGTTATACTAACCTGCTGCTATATTATTTCTTCTTTTTTTCCCTTATTCAGAGCCCGCTATTTACGTAGACGCAGTCGTTGCGCAATTTTCTTCCGATTCTATTTGTCCATTTTATTCACAACGTACACGTTATATGTAAAAATGTATAAAGTGATTAATAATATGTCTCGTGCTTCTCTCATGTCTGTCCATCAATTGACAAGATGAGGTTAGGCCCGTTTTTAGCGCCAAACTGTAGAAGTCCAGTTACATGATGATTGCTTGAAGTAAGCTGGATCAGGCGAATTGAAGTAAGCCGTAAGTCCAGTTGCTTGACATCGCCTGAAGCTAGCCGGGTCAGACGAATTGAAGTAAGCCGTAAGTCCGGTTGCTCGACGACCGCCTGACCCCAGCTTGATCAGGCAAATTAAGGCAAACTTAAGTAAGGCCTTCGTACTACAAGGTGATCAGGCGCAGATCAAATATCAGGCCCGCCTGACAATATTTCTACTCGGGGAATACCATATTCCATCCACTAGTGTTGATCATACGATTATTATTTAAGTTACTTTATTTTACAATTCGATAGCCTGCAAATAAAATCAATCGACTCGGGTGAAGAAGTCACGATTTCGATCGACATATGACTCAAAGAATTTTTAGGAAAGGCACCTGTTTCGTTCAAGCAGACGTTTAACGGAGGGAATTCACATTAAATTACCTAACATTTTTAATTGCGCGCCATTTTTCTTGTGGTGAACACACAGTATTAATCTTTGACAACTGGTATCAGGAATTATTGAGGTTTAGTAATGGATTACACGATCGAGCAACGCGCAGAAACTGTTATTTGCTGCATTGTTACTGCATAGTTGTTGCAGACGAAGTTTCATGGTAATGTGAATTGGGATGTGATGATTGTGATGTGATGACTGTGATGTGATGATTGTGATGTGATGATTGTGATGTGATGATTGTGATGTGATGATTGTGATGTGATGATTGTGATGTGATGATTGTGACCTGATGATTGTGATGTGATGATTGTGATGTGATGATTGTGATTTGATGATTGTGATGTGATGATTGTGATGTGATGATTGTGATGTGATGATTGTGATGTGATGATTGTGATGTGATGATTGTGATGTGATGATTGTGATGTGATGATTGTGATGTGATGATTGTGATGTGATGATTGTGATGTGATGATTGTGATGTGATGATTGTGATGTGATGATTGTGATGTGATGATTGTGATGTGATGATTGTGATGTGATGATTGTGATGTGATGATTGTGATGTGATGATTGTGATGTGATGATTGTGATGTGATGATTGTGATGTGATGATTGTGATGTGATGATTGTGATGTGATGATTGTGATGTGATGATTGTGATGTGATGATTGTGATGTGATGATTGTGATGTGATGATTGTGATGTGATGATTGTGATGTGATGATTGTGATGTGATGATTGTGATGTGACGATTGTGATGTGATGATTGTGATGTGACGATTGTGATGTGATGATTGTGATGTGACGATTGTGATGTGACGATTGTAATGTGACGATTGTAATGTGATGATTGTGATGTAATGATTGTGATGTGATGATTGTGATGTGATGATTGTGATGTGATGATTGTGATGTGATGATTGTGATGTGACGATTGTGATGTGACGATTGTGATGTGACGATTGTAATGTGATGATTGTGATGTAATGATTGTGATGTGATGATTGTGATGTGATGATTGTGATGTGATGATTGTGATGTGATGATTGTGATGTGATGATTGTGATGTTTCATGGTGATGTTAATGGGCCACCACGATCGTGCAATTTGACGCCATTGGAATTCTTTCTTTGGGCTTTTCTGAAAGGAAAAGTGCATGCCAATGATCCACAGACCATTCCGGAGCTCAAGGAAGCAATTGGACTCACCATTAATTAAATTAGTCCCCAATTACGGCAAAATGTCATAAAAAATTTCGTCAAAAGAGTGAACGTTTGCAAACAGGGACGAAGCGGCCATTTATCGGATATTATGTTCCACACGTAACCTCTATGTTTGTACCTTACATTAAAAAATATATATATTCGTACTTTTCAAATAAATAATACGTTTTATTAATAAATGAAAGTGTCAGGGCATTTTGAGACAGCCTGTAGTTGAAAATTTCGTCAAAAGAGTGAACGTTTGCAAACAGGGACGAAGCGGCGACTTATCGGATATTGTGTTCCACACGTAACCTCCATGTTTGTACCTTACATTAAAAATATATATATATTCGTACTTTTTAAATAAATAATACGTTTGATTAATAAATTAAAGTGTCAGGTCATTTTGAGACAGCCTATAGTTGAAATTTTTGGAAAATATCGATTTTTGGTTTCCGACGGATTCCGGATGTAAGATTTTAAGAATGTTCTCCGAAAATTTGAAGTCGCTTTGACTTGAAAATTGAACAAGAATTGGCAATTGGGGTAAATTTTAGTCAAGCAATTTTTCACGGATGTCTGAAATATTTGTCGACAAAGAGCAGTATCGAGTTTCCAACGTCTCGAGTCCCGGCTGAGTCGCCTCCGAAAGAATGCACGTTTTCTTTGAATTCGAGATTTATCTCGTGTTTATCGTCTACATAGATATAAGGCAGTGAGTGTTTTACCAGCTGCGATCTCTCGTCGATCATGGGGGAATTGGCAAATTTCTGCGTGCCAAAAGCTAATGAACGAAGTGTAGCTGAGGATACAGAAACGCATGGAATTGCAGTGTAATGCGCGTATGCATTTGGAGCGATCGTGAGAGGGAAAGAGAGGCGAGAGAGAGAGGGAGAGAGAAAGAGAGAGAGAGAGAGAGAGAGAGAGAGAGAGAGAAAGCCGCGGGCGTGTATTATCTCGTGGGCAAAGAGCGCGGCCAGGATTGAAGCCAGGTAAAATCGGAATGTCGTAGGAGCCTGCGAGGCCGCAACAGTTGCGGGACTCTTTTAAATCTGTGCTAATTGCCGCAGGGAGTCGTTTGTCCCCGTTGAAAAGATCGACCGAGAGTAAGACACGAGTGCGACGTGATCGCTGTTTGCCGACGCGACTTTTAGTACCAGAACGAAAAGCGTACATTATTTTACGTATATATCGTTGGTATGCATATAGACCGTTCTCTGCTAGACTAATCACTTTCATTCATCTCAACCATATTGGATCTTGTTAATTATTCCTTATATTTTTTTTCTCGTTTACGAAGACAGTTACACTTCCTAGGCCTAGGAATTTATTAAGGGGCCAGTCCACTTTGAAAATTTCAAAAAATCGAAAGCAAGCAAGACTTCAAGAAATCGACGATGATGAGCAATCAGAAGGGATTTTGTACGGTGCAGGAATTGCCGATTGAGTTTAGGTAAGAGTTTTACATAGTCTAAACTTCAAACGCGTTTTTCTCGAAACAACGTTTTCAAAATCTAGCTCCATCGTATCTCTAAAACTAATAAACCGATTCTCTTGAAATTTGAGCCACATATTGCAAACATGATTCGCAACGAGATGACCCTCGATGATTTTAAAATTTTGATTACTACGCTCTTTTTTGCGAAAAACTGCCAAAAAAGCGTTTTTTAATTTCGTTTTTCATCTGTCATTTTTTTATTTTTTGATAAAACTTTATATCCGAGGGGTACTTTGTAGCTGGTGTCATACTAAATCTAATGGACTTTGATTTTTTTGTTTCAGACAAGCCGTTGCCGAATTGTGATGGAGCTACCTAGTTCACCGATTTTTGAGGCGTTACATTAAACAGTCTTATATACTGTATACAAAGTAATATACAAAGACTTTGTAATATAGTCTTTGTACTTAAACATGAATAAAAATGAATTGAACATTTTAAAAAAAATGTATTTCACGACTTTATTCATCAAGCCCAACAACTTTTATATTCATATCTTTTATAAAATCATTAAAAAATCGCGAAAATCGCCTTTTTTCGTGGCTCGAAAATGGACTGGCCCCTTAATACATGTTTCTTCTTCGTCATCGCAAATAAAAAAAGTATTCCCTGCATACAAAATGCATCGAAGTTCTATTTTTTTTTTTTCAATCGCGACCAAATTATATTCTCCGATTATATGTGAAAAAATGACTCGGAGTTGATAGCCCGAAATTAAACAAAATATAAATACAAATGAAATGAATTAAAATATATATATATATATATATATATATATATATATATATATATATATATATAAATGAAAATAAGATACAATGAATATAAATATTTAAAATACGATATAAATTTAATTAAAAAAATATAAATATAAATAAAATATAAAAAATGTACATTTTTTATAAATATCGTCCGTAAAAAAGAGGCAAAAATTGATTGAAAAGATGTATCGATTAATTTCAATTAGCCGGGCCATGGACCAATTGTAACGAAAATCCCCATACACATTTACATGTATAGGTGCTTTATACCTTCACAGTGTTAACGATCTGCATAATGCGTTGTCCACGCTTGATAAAAATGAATATGTCGTACGCGGTAATATAGCGTGCGTCGCTAATCTACCGATAGTATCGGAAGCTGTCATCGGTCCTGTGTTCGACTTACACCGGCTGGTTCGGTGGAGATCCGGTCGATTTGTTAATTTCGAAATGCCGAAGCGGTGTCTAGCTGGTCAATGAACGGAAAGTGAATAGTGCGCATCGTAAAAAATGAACGAGCTATCTCACAAAAGAGCCACGACAGAGATGGAGACACGTGTCGGTGAAACATAAAAGAGAACGAAGGTCTATAATTTCTTGAAAGTTCATTGGAGTCAGGACTTTTTCAAGAATGTATAGAAATGATAAGCACATTTAAGCATAAATTCGAATACGATTAAACATTTGAATTGAAATAAAAATTTGAATTCGATAAAAAATATAAATTGCAATAAAACTTTAAGTTCGAATAAAAATTGAATTAAACAAAATATAAATTCGATGAAAATTTTGAATTTAAATAAAAATATTTACAATAATAGCGGTATGGAAAATAAAATAATTGCATTTTTATCATGTACGAAGTTTCTGAATGATCTTTTTGTTTGAATTTCGTGGATCATTAATATTCATGGGTTAACACTGATCAAAAGTTTATTTTTTATTTTTTCAACCTCACGAACAATTTTTTTCACGCCATACCTATGAATAATGTAGCTTACGATGAGTGCACTGTTGTAAATTTTAATAGTTCATCAGCTCTGCCTTCGACGAGAACTTTGACGGTACACCTATGTACCGTATTGCTTCGATCTGATACTCCTATGAATGCATCCTTTTGTGCATCTCTCGTGAAAGTATGTTATTTTTTCTCTCCTGCGTTCCTCATCCGGGTGATGTTTGAGAATATCTTATTACGGTAATGTTACGTATCATTGTGTACTTCGTATGTCCAGAGAGAGAGAGAGAGAGCGAGAGAGAGAGAGAGAGAGAGTGAGAGAAAGGGGGGGGGGGGGGGTTCGTCTTCGATTTTGCGCAGTAGGAAATCAGACTGGTAAATTCAGAGTGTGCATTCACGAATTCATATTGCTCTACACTCTTGATGCTGTATGCAAGGAGCCATTGTTCAACATTTGCAGCACACTTCGTCCTCGGGACCGTTTGACCTTTCGAGATATGAAAAAAATCAAAGGAAATAAAAAATAGCTATATACCAGAAAGACGAGACATGGACGACCTGCATGCGCGTGCATTCACAATATGCATCGGTATGAAGAGACGTCCTTATGAACTACATATAGGTATAAGAAAATGGGAGGCTTTCGGAGGCACGAACAGACAACCAACCTCCTTGGGTACGTCCTCCTTATCACAAAAAGTATATGAGAATACGAAACCGCCATGATTTGTCAGCAGATGTGTTACAGTTTGCATCACGGAATGGACGATGCTCGTGATCAATTTTTGAAAAAAAAAAGTATGCGTTCACGAGATTCACTTAACTAGATCATTTTTACACAAGAGAAAACAAACTGATACCGGTGGATGGGCAGTTGGAGTTCGGCTCCGGCGGTCTGTCAAGTTAAGGGGGGAAACCGTGACGACGGGTTGAAGAAAATCGACTTTTATGCATTTTCCATTGTTTGCATTCAAGCATATGTGAAAATAACTTCAAGTTAATATATTGAAAATTTACTAATTTACAGAGGATTTAGTGAGAGCAGGCAGCGCAACGAAATGCGTATAGGAAAACTTTCAATCGCCTTTTACTCGAAACGACTTTTCTCGACCTGGTCGGAATTATAACTCTAGGTATAATTGTCCAATATTCAATTTTCAAAAAACCAAAATTTCCGTAATTGCAGTAGCTATCGTTGTACATAGTCGTTTTTTTTATTTAGTCAATATTTTTAAGCCCCCGAATATAAGTAAAAATTTCATCAAAATTACACTTTTTTAAAGCACCCGCCATTTTGTGATTTGTTTTCTTTCGAAAAACGGCTACATACAATGAGAGCTATATTTACCTATATGGATTATAAAAGATTTTATTTTTATTTTTCCGATCTTTTACACGAAATACGTTCAATGTATGATTGATAACATACCTTTTTTTAATTCCAAATAAATAATTTAGTGAACAAAAACTCGGAAAAGCGACCTTTTTCGGGCCGGTCTCAGTGGTGTCCTCCCTTAAGGGGGAAAATCCTTTCAGACGCCCGAAAATGAGTTATTTTTCATGAATTTTTTCACAGGTGATAAAATATCATCATTTAAAATTTTTGACATTATCTTATTACAAGTTTCAAGTGTTAACTTTTTTTTAACAAAACAAAATGGCGGCCTTATAAGATGAGGCTACGATAAGACCTTCAGGCGTCTTTTAAAAACTGGTCATGTTATAGCTCAAAAAGTTATCGATCGATCTGGCTGAATTTTTGGGAGGTTCCTCACTAAAACAATATTGAAAGGATATACCTATAAAAATATTTCAAAAAGTATAAAATTAATAATTAAGTAGGCTTTGTAATTAAATTTTCACATTTTTCACCATTACGTCGACAATTTTTACCCCAAAAAAGTAATTTATTCACGCGATAACTTTAAAACTTTAGGTCTATCCTTCCACTAATATTATAATGAAAAACCTCTCGAAATTTCAGCCAGATCGATCAATAACTTTTTGAGCTATAACATGAGCAGTTTTTCAAAAGACGCCTAAAGAAATACCTTACAACGCCGCCATTTTGTCCTATTAAAAAAAAAAACAAACTGTTAACACTTCAAAGCTGTAACACGATAATGTCAAAATTTAAAAAACATGAGATTATTTTACCCCCTTTAAAAAAGTTCATGAAAAATGACTCATTTTCGGGCGTCTTAATAGATTTGCCCCCTTAAGCAGCGTTGTGCATGACCTATACTTGGAGCGGTGACCGCTAGGCCGTGCTGGCGCATCAACCAGTAAGTGAAAGACCGAACTGTCACTTTCGAACAATCGAAAATAAAAAGCGAAGCGGCTCGCAATAAATAAAAACAAAACCTCACCAAGTCGTTTGTTCGATAGTTTAAAAAAGTCGTTTGCAAAACAAAGCCGTAAAAGAGTCTTTTTGTGCTTTTTTTTCGCCCGAGAAATGCTTTCGACGTGTTGTCTCTTTGGCCGATGCGACGACGTCAATAGGAGTATGGCGCTTTGTAATAATTCGTTTCGCTTTGAACGTGCCCGAGCCAT
>OZ023321.1:1565825-1707666 GCA_964007375.1 Ophion obscuratus
GGATATTTCGTGCCAATCCTTAAAACGTAATAACACACACCGAGTGAAATGAGTGCAAGAGAGATTGTTGTTTTTTTTTTTCGTTTCGATATTTCGGAAAAAGGACAAGATGCAGGATCTGCTCTGTGAAAACGGGAGAGACTCTCGCCTCATTTGCATTAAGGGGAGATATACACTTAGGAGCCGGAAAGAGGTCATTTTTGTCAATTTTTTCAAGAAAACTATTTGTAATCTTGGATTGGGGTTTTAATTATCTAAAAGTATATACATTC
This sequence comes from Ophion obscuratus, assembly GCA_964007375.1. Taxonomy (NCBI): domain Eukaryota; kingdom Metazoa; phylum Arthropoda; class Insecta; order Hymenoptera; family Ichneumonidae; genus Ophion; species Ophion obscuratus. The sequence goes on from OZ023321.1 coordinate 1,566,098, forward strand.
AAAAATACGTTTAATTATCTTTATTTAAAAATATCAAAAATATACAAGGATATTGATGGATCCTTGGAACGTCGTAAAAAAATCTGCGTATACGGTACTCACTGGCGTTTCTTCAAAAATCATGTAAAAAAAAAAGAAAAAGATTATTAAATTAGATACTATAATCTAGTAGTTGTCATAGCCGATTGTGAAAATATCGATTTATGACCAAAATGGCGGACGTTTGAACATAAATAGCGGTTTTTGGGTAAAAAATTAGTTATTATTTTGCCTATAAAACAAAAACTAAGTAACGGAAAAAAAATCCTATGACAAGTACTAGATAATGGTGTATAGAATAACCACAAAATACCTCAAGGCAATCAGTTCATTGGTTTTCGAGAAATTTTGGGTATCGATTTGAAAAACGTGGTTTTGAGAAAAACGCGTTTGAAAATTTTGGAATGAATAAATCATGAAATTTGTCAACTTACATAGAATCATCGATACCTGCCCCATAGTGTAGGTCTTCTACGGTCGTCAGAATGTTCATAGCTTCTAAATCCTCGACCTCGACCATCTACACGGAGAAAACAGGGGCCTCGAAGTTTAGAATTAATACTATGCTTCTAAAAAAAATATCATTAAATATCAAAAAGTATTGAATGGAAGATAAAAATTGTAATTATGATATAGTAATAATGAAGAAATTTAAATTTTAACCTACGATATGGCACGTAAACTGATACAAATAATACGTTTTGATGGCATAATGTGATTTTTTTGTAGTATTCAAAAAATATTTTGCCCACGTGATTGGAACAATTAGTTTCCAGTATTCTACAAAAAGTACGGTATAAAGAGTCACATTTTACTAATAACTTCGTAATATTTTTCGCTATACGCCGAAGATTTATGTTATGCGTATAGTGAAATCTATACATACACGAAGATTGATGCTATACGGACAGTAAAATCCATCTGAAAATATAGCGTGCAATAAAGGTTGGTATTTTACAAAAAGTCCTATACAGCATATAGGACTCGCGCCTATGCGAGAATAGTTTCAAATGTAATATCCACGCATCGTTTTTACTATACGGTGTGGGAATCATTTTTACACTTCTATAACAACAAGTCTTAGAATTCCGAACTGGCAGTAAACTGCTATACTTTTCTAGCACTGAATATTAGAATTCTGGCAACCAATGTTAGAATTCGAGGCCGTAGAAATATTTTTGAGAACCATGCGTTCAATCACTTTTGTCAACAAAGTGTGCGTCGTTTTGCTTTAAGAGACGTACCCGGTGCGTCATTTTGAAAATGCTGGTTTTTCGATTTTCGCACTTCGCCAGATCGCGTGATGGACGTCGAAAAATGGTAGTATCACCAGTCAGTGATAAGATCATTGAAAAGGACACAGTTAGCTTTATTTGCGTTAAAAAAAAATGTGGCGATGTTTTTTCGCAGAGTTCTTTAGTTTTTTCTTGAAAAAACGGCAGGTTTCCGAAATGCCGGTATCGCGCGACGTAGCTTGAAAACTATGAGTTTTGAAATATTTAGTCTAAGGACTAAAAATTTGTATTTTATTATTTACGAGTCACCCAATTTTTTAGAGGTATTTTTTTAGATATTATATAAATTGCACATATCAGGTGAGTTGAAACAGACGCTGACCGCAACTGAGTCTAGCGAAAGGGATTCGCCGAAGATGAAAACTAGCGGGTTCAGCTCGCGCCTCGAGTGCATCGTTGCACCGGGTCAAATCGCGATCTCCTCCCTCTCGCAACAGTTCGCGTATCCTCGGTATCCTGTTTACGAGCATGAAAGAACAGATAGACGTACTTTGTGCAATGCTTGCTGTTCAACATATCTGAACTATCGGCTTTGTGATTATTTTTCGATCGTCAACTCACGGTGACAAGTTTCAGGCTCGAAACAATGGTGATCTCTGTTGGAACGAGCTGCAGCAGACCAACTGCGTCTTCCTTTCGGCGAATGATGAAGAAAATTCCTTACGTGCATTTCTATTTTGATTCGCTCTTGTTGAAATTGGCGGTGAGTGTCATTCGAACCAAAGATCATTTAAAGCCTGGCAGTATTTTTTGTAATCGAGCGACTATTAAAATCGCACTGCAACGTTCGAATTTTCCGTTGGATGGGGTTGATCAGCCTCTGGACAAATTGCATTAAAGCAAAAACGAAATAAAATGAAATTAATGCTTTCCTGCATTTTTCCTACGTTCAACTACTAGCGAATTTCACATCTAACGATCTATCCAGCGAAATTGTTGGTTAAGAGGGAATGATACCTCATCGCGGTCGGTATGGTAGAACAATTATAGATTCCCAAAAATCTCGACAACGGCTCTTCAGATCCCGGCGAAACTTTGCCAAATGACGTCAAATAGATAGACGAACGGCTGTCTTCCCCTCAAATTTTCTGAATTTGAGAAAAAACTAGATTGGCTTATGATAAGCCAATCTACATTTTTTTTTCTCAAATTCAGAAAATTTGAGGGGAAGACAGCCGTTCGTCTATCTATTTGACGTCATTTGGCAAAGTTTCGCCGGGATCTGAAGAGCCGTTTTCGAGATTTTTGGGAATCTATAATTGTTCTACCATACCGACCGCGATGAGGTATCATTCCCTCTTAAGGCAAAAAATCAAGTCTTTTGCATTTTCTCAAAATATACATGATCAAGAATATGTGAAAAAGTTTCAACTTAAAATATTGAAAATTAACTAAATTACAGACGATTTAGTGAGAGAGCGATTGAAAACTTTCAATCGTGATTTTCTCGACACAACATTTCTCGACTCTCGATTCATAACTCTAGTTATGCTTAGTTGTCCGATTTTCAATTTAAAAAAAATCCGAAATTGCAGTAGCTAACTTTGTGCGTAGCTGGTTTTTTGTATTTAACATTTTTTAAGTCCCCACATATAAGTGAATATCCTGCCAAAATTGTATTTTTTTACACGCGGCGTAAATTCGACGGGAATGGAAACAGATTTTTTTTACCGTTTCCCGGGTATTTTTATTCGGCTTATTAATAATAATGGAACATTTTCAGTCCACTCAGCGCAGGTATCGTAGAAACGTTTAAAATAAAAGATTAAACAATTATTGGATGATTTATTATATTTTTGACACACATGAGCGAAAATTCTTTTGCGAAAACATCATTGATTGTCGACCAATCAATTTTCACCACAGACTTATCACATTTTTCTGATGATTTTTGAGTTATCGCCTCAGAACACTAAAACAGAAGAGCACGTGGTGCCCAAGGGCCCCAAGTGTCTCTTCTCGATAATGCTAATCGTTTAATATTGTTAGGTGTAGAATATTTTGCGAAGATGTACGCCAATTTTTTGTTTATCAATGTGACTTGACCTGTCTTCTAATTCTTCATTGTAGCCTTCAATTTCATATTGTCCACTTTGAGTATTGAACTCGTCCTATAGAATCAGAGCGTCTTAGTTCGTCGGATGTGCGTTTGTGAGATCGATTAGCCCAGCATCCACATCTGCGAGAAATTTGTCCCAGACGATCTGTGAGCACTCCCAAAATTGCTCAGGCTTCATGAAACAAAAAAGGTAAAATGAATGTCAACGTTGATATAGTGATTTATTGACGGAGGCTTCGCACGTTTATGAAAATTTGTGACAGTTGAATGAACTTACGCCGCACGACTTGGCAGTATCTTCATCGACACAGTAAGCTGACGGTCCCTGGCTGCAAACATCTTCTGCGGCATGCTGTCGAATTTTCGTGTTCATTCGTCACATCGATTATTGCATTTTATGGTTTTCCACGAAGTGATTAATTCACGTGTAATTTGTATAACTCACGTCGTTGGAATCCGGATTAGGACGAGCCTGGACATTGCCAAACTGAACAACAGCGAACAACATCGCCAAGGCGAAGATACAGAAAGACTTCATAGCGACTGCGTGTAGAAGAAAAATCAAACCGTTGGAATTATGTTCAGAGTTGCAGTATGTAACTGTAATGTGGAGTTTGATTCGGTGATCAAAGTCAGCGCGGTAATGCCTTCTGCTTCCTGCGTCCGCTTATATAGTCGTACATCCCATGGTGATTCACGCTATTATTGCGAAATGCCATGTGTTTCATCCAAAATCATACAAAAGGCCTTGTGTTATCAACTTTTTTCCAGAACACATTAGAGAACACTTGTGTCTACATCCTCGTGGCAACGCGACTTGTTTTTGAGCTCTGAATTTGGAGCGTTAGGACGGCTATTTTGGGCACGACTAACGTATAAACCAGTCACCACTTTTTCCGATTCACAGTCAAACAAATTTACATCATACCCGAATTTTTAATGTAGCCATCAAAACTTCCAGGGGCAAAAGGAAGATTGATCAAATTAAGGGACAACACCACTCTAGGATTTTGGAGAAATCGTTTTTTTTTTAAATTACTTTGGGGTCATAAAAATAATATGCAATTAGTCCTGTAGCGAATTTTCTTTTTTTTAAGATTCAATTATTGATGTTGCAGCAGCACCTCGAACTTCTTTCAGGCACCTCGTACAACTTTTTTTTTATACACAATTTACTGCTTATTTTTTGGGCAAAAAATTTATTCATCTCTTTTAAAGTGCGGCATTTGTCAAAATTTGATTGAAAAAATCCCTAGGTAGTCCCATAGCTAATAATATATGGATTATAATTTTTGTTCCAGGTCTTATACTTTAGATAAAACAGTCCTCCCGTGAAGCTATTTGTAAAAAAACACGTTTTTCAAGATGGGCTCTGTCGCCGCCATTTTGTATGAAAATTATAATAATTTTTTTTTAAATACTTTAATATATGTTAAATAAACCCTCTCTAAAGAAATCCTATTCCTTTTTTCATACTCCCAAAATAAATGGTCAAAGTTAGGCCTTATTTTCTGCCGCTAGAGTGGTGTTATCCCTTAATTAAAGTAACAACATAAAAAAAATGTATTTAAATTAAAATATAATCAGTAGGAGAAATGCAATAAAAAGCACACAGAATTCAGGGGATTGCATATTTCACGATTATATTTTTGCCATGTTTTGAAAATTCTACTTGCCCTTGTCACATAAAATAAATGTATAGTCCATTTTCGTCCATTGAGCGCTTTTTCCAATATGCCCGTCGTATTCAATAAAGGTCTTGTTCCTTTCTCCACGAATGAAAAAATATGTAAATAAGATACCAAAAGTTATGAAATAATGAAACCCCGCGTTTGGCAATTCCGGCAGAACATCACCGTGAGGGGTAAAAAATCGATTTTTTTGCATTTTCTCAAAGTTCACATATTCAAGAATACGTGTAAAAAATTTCAAAGTGAAATATTGATAATTGACCAAGAACACCCGCTATTTCGTGATTTTTTTTTGTTTTCACAAAAGGCTACGTAAGTACAACGAGAACTAAATTTATATGAACTAGGAAGCTTTTCTATTTTCATTTTTTAGACCAACCATTGTCAATTTATCGATCCGGCCGTTGAATCGCATTTTTCATACAGAGGCTCTATTATACCTTACTAAAATTGTTAATTGTTAATTTGTTTTAACAAAAATTTACACGAAATAAATTTAATGTATGCTCAATTAGATACCTTCTTTTCCAAATCCCAAATAAATAGTCTAGTAGGCAAAAAAAATCGGAAAAAGATCTCTTTTCGGTCCGTCACAGCGGTGTCCTCTCTTAACAAGATTAAAATATATTCGGGCTGTTATAATTAAAATAACAGCCCGAATATCTGGTTTTTTCCCTCTATCATCTATTCAAACAATTTTGCCGAACATACAAAAAAAAAACATTTTAAACGTATACCCATTAGAACTGATACTATACCGAGCCTACTACGGTAAATGTTTTTTTTTTTTCTTCAATCTTCCTGTTCCACACGAGAATCTCGGAGCAATTTCTCAGCGTCGCAGAGGCGTTATCGGGCATTGGCACACTGGGCTCAGGTGGAAAAAGGAGGAAGAGCAAAAAAGGCAGAGCATGGTAACTAATATCGAGAGGTTAAGGCCAAGACGTTGCTTTTGCTTCTGCTGCGAGATAAATGTTGAAAAAAGAATAAATAGAAAATATAAACGATCCCTAATCCTCGGCAACCTGAAAGACGAGTTCATCGCGCGTACCGAGCAAAGTCCCGTTTAGGTTCTATGGATGATGATGCTGCTCCTTGGTGTCAGAGATCCGTGGGAGCAAACTGTAAGAGAGAGCAAGAGAGAGATTGATTTTTGCTGTCGATATGGAAAAAGAAAACAATTTTTAATCGATTCGAAATGTTCGTGCTCAAGAGCTGGATAGGCCAAAACACACACACACACACACACACAATACACACACACACACACACACACACACCACACACACACCACACACACACACACACACACACACACACACACACACTCAGACATACCGATAGAAAAAAAGAGACAGGCAGACAGAGACTGACTATGCGCTCGCAAATATGAAACGTCTCATATGTGCATATTTCAATAAATAATTATACGCAACTTTTAAAAATATTTAAAAAGTGATAAAAGTACAAGCAATAAAAATCCTCCTCAAAAACAATGTTTGTTTTACCTTAAGGAGGGGGGGGGGGGGGGGGGATACCTTCAGGCGAGGAAAAAATTTGCTGATTTTTATAATTTTTTTAAAAGCAAAGTTTTTTTCACCATTTTTTGAGACTTAGGGTCTGTTAAAATTGCATTTTCAAAACTGGCGTATAGCTAAAAAACTAAACGACCGATTCCGATGCAATTTAGTACAAATCTTTCTAATCCTATTGTCTAAAACATGATCCTAAATGTTTGTGAAAGTTGAAAAAACGTGTTGTTTTATTGCAAAATGCAGCGATTTTTCGGATAATTCAATCTTTTTGTTCCAAAGCGTACCATTTCGCGATTTTCAACATAACTCACTTTCTCTTGGTTCATATACCGCGTATGAGTGTTGATGGAAGAACATTTTTCGTGGTTTTCTTTTCAGATTAATCCCCGTGAGACTAAAGACCGTGCCATACCTCCGTCATTTATCAAGATTAGTAAAAAAATACTCTGTAACAGCCAAAAGTAGTAATAAAACATATCCTAAGTCTCAAAATTGGTGAAGAAATCTTTTCTTAAAAAAAGCAATTTTTTTTTCTCGCCCAGAAGTATAGCCCCCTGAAAAATCATTATTGTTTGTTTGGGTTCCAAACATTTTTTTATTATATTTTTTTTTCATTAGCAAGTTATACAAAAAAAAAAATTAATTTCTCATTTATTACATGGCGTCTCATGATCCGCAATTATGTTGTGAAATTCCGCTACCTCCGTTCGGTGCGTCTCGAAATCTCCAGTATATTTAATTTTTGCAATGAAATACACGCTACAATCACTGGGACGGGAGGGGTTGGGAGGTGACAGTACAAAATATATACTATATGATAATACAATCGACTCTGGTATTACGTGTGTTTGTATTCGGTAATGGGTGTGAGTAAGGGATATGGTAGAAGGAATATATATGTTATGAATTATATTGTACGTCACGGGGACATTGGTATTTCGTAAAGTCCCGGTAGCATCGTACGTATCATCATACTGTTGTGTAACACATTGCAATAGTCGAAGTGTTGTGCTTCCACGCTAGAAAAAAAGTGAGACTGAAATTCCGTAATATCATTTTTCACTCCTTTTGCTCGTTCGCTGTGTCCCCGGCTCCGGAGATTGGGAATGTCTTCTTTCATGGGAATATGCCTGTGAAGGATACTAAACTAAAAGTAAAAGTAAAAAAAAAAACTAAGTAAAAGCATTTTTAGGAAGTCTTCAAGCCAGTCCAGACCTAATGACAATAATTATCTACATTTATCAAAATCGTCCCTGATTGCTTACTATCATACTATAGATGATTTTCCATCATACACTTGGATATGAGATACGAACTGAATTTCATACTCACGATGAATATTTTGAAACGTATAGAGCAGTACGCCTGGAAAAAGCAAAGCTGGTTTTTCCGTCGTTGACTTCGATTGAAAGTTCGACTTTAAGGGGGAGATTCTTTCAGTCAAGGGTAAACATTTGCTGATTTTCATGATTTTTTTAAAAGGAACATTTTTTTCTTACCATTTTTGAGATTTACAATATGTTTTAATACTACTTTTGGCTGTTGTATTTTTTTTATTGATCTTTAAAAACTTAAAACTCAAAACTGGCTTAACGGATAGCTAACAAAAACGATTCGACCGATTCTGATGAAATTTCGTATGAATCTTTCTTACCTTATTGTCTAAAATCTAAAGCATGACGCTAAATGATTTTGAAAATAAAAAAAGTATTTTCTATTGCAAAGTGTAGCCATTTTGTTTTTGTAAAATTCAATTTTTTGGTACCAAAGCGTACCATTTCCTCGATTTTCAAAATTTCTCACTTGTCCTAGGTTCATATTTTGCGTATGAGTGTCAATGAGAGAAAAATTTTCCTCCGTTTTTTTTTAGATTAACCCCAGCGACGCTACCTGTCACGCCGTCTGACCAAATCCGCTGCAACCCGTTTGGAAGACCGTGCCATACTTCAGCCATTTTTAAAGACTCGTAAAATATATATACTAAAATAATAAATTAAAATACATAATTAAAATCATATACATAAATACATAAATAAAATAATAGTGATAAAACATACTCTAAGTCTCAAAGTAATCAAGAAATCTTTCCTTTAGAAAAAAGAATCACGAAAGTCAGCATTTTTTTCCTCGCCTAAAGGTGTCTCTCTCCTTAAGAGCTTTTCTGCCCGAAAAAAATTGCGAAAACGTATCAGAAAAAAGTGCGTATAATTTTCAACGATTCGTGCCACTTTGTAAAATAACTAGGAACGAATGTAAGTCTGCCTAGGTAATATCCACCGAGACCTCCGGGTGTTGGAGGAATCGTGCGATAAAAAAAATGGCCACTAAATGTCAGTGAGAGATTATTTTCAGCGAATCCTCTCGTTGCAGGAATACTTTCGTTTCCTGTAACATTTGGTGTGACCTCGCGTGTCAACGACCAGAGACTTTCTGAACACAGCGTTGTTGCGTAACAGATGATAAAACCGATGGAAAGGAACAGCTGGGCAAAAATGTCACGTGACGTTTCGGGAATGTTGCAGAATTTGTGGGATGTTTTTACGTTTTCGTTTCGTTTCGTTTCGTTTTTTTTTTTCACATTCTTCGGTGTGTCTTTTTCTTTCAATTGGCTTTGATCCCCTATCGTGCGGTGTTTAAATCTTTCGATGTGCCTCAAAAGTCCTCCATCGTGCACACGAACTAGTGCCATTTTCAAGCACTCTTGGACTCTCTCGATGTTCTCGGAAACGTAAATGAAATGTTACATGGCGAAATGACCGGTTAATTAATCGATCGCTCCAAGACTTTCGATACCGGATTCACGCCGTAGTCGTACGGAGACATCGCACGCAGTTAACGAGGTCACTATCCGTGCCACACTCTCATCTAAGCACTTAGATCGAGACAGGAGTGTGAAGAGTAGAAAGAGACGAAAAAAAAAGAATTAAATCCGGAGAAACCGAAATACACGCAACCGGTATTGCAATTCGCTAAATCGCAGCAATACTAATTCAAGAAAATGTTCACCTCTGACATGGAATCAGTGACCGATGGCTGAACATCCAAGTAAGAGCTGCGTATCCTCCTCCACCCCGGTTCCCACGAGGCGGAAACCATTCATCATCGACCCTGGTCCGTTTACAATTTATATAGTAAGTATTATGAGTTTGAAAAAAAATAATTATACCCTGAATACGAATTCAACAAGGATGCAGATGAAGATGATTCAAAATGTTAGAGATGAGAACTGAGCAAGTGATATAAATTATTTTTCTTTCGATTAAAACCTGCAGGCCTTGTCTTTTTACTGAGATGGCCGTTTCTGATTTTTTATTTACTTCCTTTACAACTGAGCTCGTTTTCTAGTCGTACGGGAAATAAAGTATTATTTTATAAATTAAAATATAAATTTATTATATTGTTTATTAAATGATAATATATTAGAGTATCATGCCAATTAGATTAATTGATAGTATACTGTAATATATTTACTATACAAAGAGTAAATATTTTAAGTAAATTCAGTAAAAATTACTGAATTGAGTAATCAAGAGTAAATTCAGCAAAATTACATAGTATTAATAAAGGATTATTTATTTGGGATTTGAAAAAAGGTATATTATTCAGCATACATTGAACTTATTTCGTGTAAATTTAAAAAAAAACTTGACAACGTTATTGAGGTACAATATAGCTTCTGTATAAGCAATATGGTCCAGCAACCGAATAATAACTTGTAAATGGTTAGACTGAAAAATAAAAAAAAAGTTTTATAAACTGTATAAATGTAGTTCTCATTTTACGTAGCCGTTTTACTAAAGAAAAAAAAATCACAAAATAGCAAGTGCAAAAAATAGTGTAACTTTGTCGAAATTTTTACTTATCTTCGGGGGCTTAACATTTTTTTTCAACGGCTACGTACAACCACTGCTATTGCGATTAGAGAAATATTGTTTTTTTAAAATTGGAAATCAGAAAATTATAGCTAGAGTTATGATTCCGAGCAGGACGAGAAAAGTCGTTTCGAGAGAAACGCGATTGAACGTTTTAGTATATGTAAATTTTCTAAAACATTTAGGTGACATTTAGGATTTAGTGACAGCTTCCTGCTGTCACTAAGCCGTCTGTAACTTGGTCAATTTTCTATATTTCAATCTGAAAATTGTTTTATACATTCTTGAATATGTATACGTTGACAATTCTAAAAAATCGGTTTTTTACCCGTCACGGTGCCCCCCTATATACACAACATTATTTTGATCAATTTGGATTTTGTTTTCGTGGAACATCGTTTAATTACATGAAACATCGGAACAACCGCGGCTAACGTAGGAAAAATTAATTTTCAAAAGTGTTCAGGAAACAATGCATTTTAGTGAAAAAAAGAACCTAAAATACCAACGACAACAATGAAATACTTGAAAGTAAAATAATATACAAAACCGCCATAAATAAAGGAATATATCGATAATTCAGCTTTTCCATATACGGGTTATCGAAAAAGAAGTAATAAATCCAGATAACTGGACAAACAACACACTTTATCATCGCAGCTTCCTAGTGTTCAAATGTACCTGCAAAGCATGTAGTAATGACGCCGATATACGTAAATATCTAATAGGAAACGCGTGTTCAAGAAGCTAATCGCACCTATAAGTTGCGCGTTTAAATCCCACTTATAAACATTTTAAATGTCCCGCTTTTTCCTTCTCTCTCAGGTTCTCGAATCCTTCAGGAAATGTGGAAAATTCACCTTTGATCCTGCAGATCGGAGATTTTATTGGCGCCCAAGAGGGATAGTAGTACGATCTGACATATTATGTACGCATTCACTTTTTGAAATCTCCGTGCATGCGAATATATTATTTCTAAGTTATACAGGATGTTTCAAATTGAGAGATCTGAAAAAAAAAGATTTTCTTGAATAACATTCAAATCTCAAAACATGTATAATAAAAAAAAACGTTTAGATAATAACTTGCACCGTGCTGAACGTACATTGTATTTTTTTACAAATTAAACAATATTTTACACAATTTTATAAAAATTGTCTTTAAATATTAAATCGATTGAGATGAGTCACTATCAAATTTTTCCAATCCCACTTTTCCAATTATACTATTTTTCCAAATTATAAACATTAATAGTGGAACCAAGGCGATTGACTGTCATAATATAATTTTATTATTTGACCACAGCCAATAAGATGAAACTTAAAAAAAAAACGATACTTCAGAAACGACCTGTACAACGCTCGGTGATATCCCTTCTAAATCTGCGCGTACGGATCTATCAGTCGTGCATATGTTAAGGGATTTTTCAACGCTATTTATAATACCAGCTCTGATATCTACAGTCCCATCTTCTCGTGAAGCCTATAAATTTATTTCGCATATATATCCAGAGGCAAACCTCCAAAGATCGTTTGATGTATCGTTAAGTGTCAGTGTTTAAGATGCCTCTTTCACAGCTCGTCGATGAAGAGAAATGCATATACCTACAGGCTGTATCTCAACACCTGGGTTGCCGTGGTGAGCGTATATGATGTCTCGTTCCAAGCGAAACTCTCTTTTCAATATCGTGGAGCGAAAATTGACCAAGACATTCACGGTTAAAATTCGACGCTGGCTAAACGACGGCGCAGTAGTTGCTTTAGTGCCAAATGAGCAGATGCTCGGTCTGGCTTCCGCGTTTGACGTACGAGAGACATTTTTTTTCTGATTTGATACATTTATTTAAGGAGCGACACTGTGACGGGTGAAAAATCAATTATTTATTTTCTCAAAGAATATATACTCAAGAAAATGTGAAAAATTGTTTTAGTTAAAATATTGAAAATTAACCAAATTACAGACGATTTAGTGGGAACAGGTAGCCCAACGATTTATGTACACTAAAGCTTTCAATCGCGTTTTTCTCGAAACAACTTTTCTCGCCTTGGCCAGAAACATAATTCTAGCTATAATTGTCCGATTTTCAATTTTACAGTACCAATATTTCCGTAATTGTCGTAACTATCTTTGTACGTAGCAGTTTTTTTTTTCTTTAAAATTTAGTCTTTTTTCAACCCGCGAATATAAGTAAAAATTTCGCCAAAATTACACTTTTTTTTAACACCCACTACTTTGTGATTTTTTTCTTTCGAAAAACAACGCCTGTTTATAGCGAGAACTACATTTTAATAAATTATAAAACTTTTTTATTTTTATATCTCAGACCAACCATTGTCACGTTATCGATTCGGCGGTTGGACCAAATTTTTCATACGAAGTGTTTATTATACCTCCATAATATTGTTTATAAAAACAAAAATCTACACGAAGTTAGTTCAATGTATGCTTAATAACATAGTTTTTTTCCAAATGCAAATAAATAATCTAGTATACAAAAAACAATCGAAAAAAACGACCTTTTATCGATCCCTCACAGTGGTGTCCACCCTGAACTGTTTTCTTAGAATATATGTATTTATTTTTTTATATACATAATATGATTCAATACAATGCTTTTTTCATATATTTTAAAATTTTTTAAATAACAAAACGAACACAAATAATATCTTGTAGACGAGGCTCAGCTACTTGAATATAATAAACCATTAAAAAGATGAATTCTACTTAACAATTAAGTAATTCAAATTAATTCACAATTACTTTGAATTACTATATTAAATTACTATGAACAATTAAGTAATTCAATTAAGTAATACAAGTAATTAAACAATTCAAAAGATGAATTCTACTTAACAATTTATTCGACTTCATCGAACGATTTCTTCGAAGTCATTGACCATTCGCACCCAATGAAACGTTTTTTCGTTCAAGTCTGATGACCGTTTCGCAGAAGTAGATTAAAATATACCAGCTTAAAACTAGAACTTGGACTATCGGAGTTTTTTCTAATACCGGTATTATTTCGATATTATCAATTTGTAATACCGGAATACCGGTATTTCGATATTTTCCGATATTTCTGTGAAACCTTCATTAAAAGCGTTAGAAGGTTGAAAGTAAAGATAGAAGTTATAGAAATAATAGTGTATAGCTGTGTGAAACCACAGTACATAAGTACTGTTAATAATAACTCTTCATTGACACGTTTATATTTGGCCACGATTTTGACACACTGGGTTACTTTGACCCAGATGGTCATCCACCTGTCATTAACAATCTTTCGGTTGGTTTTTTCGGAAAAAAATCAGGGTTACACTCGAAACATTTTCTAATATGTCTGCATAATTAAAATTTGGGAAATATCAAATTAATCGGCGGTTCAAAATTATTTTAAAAATTCAATTTTGTGAAGGTGAGCACTTTATTTCAAATTCGTCCGGATCAATCTGACCCAGTGTGTCAGCGTAGGGCCAAACATCACAGTCCTTTATTCAGATCATCATTTATTGTACATTTATAAGCATACTCTGCTATGTTCTTGTATATATTCAACACAACATAAAATAAATAAACGATAAATTTATTAAATTTAAACGATAAAACTTGCATAAATTAGAAACTTTTATGCAAGACAAATAAGTAATATATAAGCAAAACAAAAATTAGCATAGTCACTTTCATCAACGAGATCGACATTGATGAAACGATGACCACAAAAAACAGAGGGCATCTAAAGTTACTCTCAAGCAAAGTAGGTAATAATATTTTAAGGCTGTTAAACGTAAAAAAAAACAAGTAAAGGTTACTTCAATGGAAATAATAACAACTATAATGATATTTTTATGTTTTTAACTCTGATGTCACAATACCGGTATCATTCGAGTCCAATATCGGTTTTTCAATATCGGATTTTTAGTTCGAAATTCCGGTTTTTCGATATTATCGAAAAACCAAGTTAAAAATAGTCAAGCGTATCGCATTTGGAGAAAGGATGAAGTCAACGACCGCCGATTATTCGTATCGCGGTAATGGCAACTTGCACGAATTTTGGCCTCGAGTGTACGGCGAGTAAATAGCGAAGCTTCGATCGCGAGAGGAGTCGCCTAATGGAAATCATCCTTTTCCGGCCAGATCTTGCCTGCCATCCAAGTCGCACGTATGCGTACGTCAGCTTCGATGCGCAACCAATACCGACACATTAATGCAGGAATTTAGCCTATCGACCGAGAGACACGCGCGCTATTCGGAGAGCTCCATCGATCGTTGAGAGACGAAGAGGAGCGTGCCAGAATGGATCAGCGTGGTGTAACATGCCGGATGCGCCCTTACGGCTCTCAGGCGTCGATGTATGCATAGTAGCTCGGGCTCGCCGTCGATCCTGGCTACTTTCGCACGCTCGGAAACACGGCATTCGGCCTCGTTAATGCGAACCAGTCACCTAGGCTTATCCCGGTTTCCCGGACGGCAAATACACGCATACATTCGCACACACGGCACACACACGTGCAAGACGTCGGGCGGGAAAGGGAACACGGCGGATTCTCGCCCGCGAGCACGGTGAAAAGGTCGTGCGATACTCAATCGCTTTGTCGCGAGCGACCGATGAGAAAGAAAAAAATTGCTCACACACGTCGAGAGTGTACTTGATGGAAAATTGCGCAAATATGTGAGATTCGAGTGACGCATTTTTCGCGCTCGCGTAAGGAAAAAAGTCGCGTGTGAATGTGAGCGGGGATGTAAGGTTAAAATTGAATACGTTTATAAATTGAAAAATAAGTAACCTTGGCGTCGCTGGAAGACTCAGTGTCGAGTAGTTTCAAGGCGTTAGTAGCGTTTGCGCTTGTAGCGCAAAAAAAGGCCTTTTTCATGAATTTTTTTAAAGAGAACTACAAAACTTTTTTAATCGATCGATATACCATTTTAAAGAACACATCTTGAAGAACTTTCAGTAATTTTTTTATTGAAAAATATTACATTGTTTAGTGGCAAATGGCCGTCAATGAAATAATGTTTTTATATACACGGTTTGCGGTGACCAACATTGCGGCGAAGTGGATCATCTGAAAAAAAAATGCGGATGGATTTAGTCAAATATAAGTATAAACTAGTCTTTAATCGAAGGATTTTAAAAAATATTCATTTTTCACAAAATGGCGGACAGTCAAAGTTAATGGTTCGATTTTAACGAAAAAAAACGGCCGTTTTTTGGCTATAAAACGGCCATTTTTTTCGAAAAAAAAATCGAACGATTGAAGACTACATTTTTATGTATTAAATAAGTCTGTAAAATTTCAAGAAGATCGGTTCATTAGTGTTCGAGTAATCTTGGTCACCGACTTCAGAAATGCCATTTTGAGAAAAACGCGTTTAAAGTTTCAATTAGCCGGTCGTTTACACAACGGATTCTTCTCTTTCAACGCTCATATCTCAGTCAATTTTGTTCGGATCGACTTGAAATTTTCAGGACATATTCTCAGATACTTATACTTAAAAAAAAATGCAATAAAAAAAATCGATTTTTTTCAAAATCGCAAGTGGGGGTAACCCCTTAAAGAGCTTTGCTATGATGCGTTTTAAATTTGGAGGCTTGAAATTTTTTTTAAATACCGATTTTAGTTTTTCAACGGATTTTTTATACTTTTCAACATATTTCAAAAATATTTTCAAAACAATTTTCAAAATACATTTTTTTTAAATTCAAAGCATTTAAAAAATATTCTTTTCAAAATGACTTTTTCAGGATTGGTAACCACGAAATCAAAAATCACTTCAACAAGCAACTTAAAATTTTACAAGCTTCTTAACATATCAAAATGCAGTGCTTGGACGAAGGCATTTTTTTTTCGATGCATTGTTTTTTTTTTCATTAACGAAAATAGACCTTTTTTCTTTAATCAATATTTTATTGAATCCTTCGTCCAAGCACTAGATAATTTTATGCAAAAACTACATGTGTTTGATTCGTCACCGCAAAGGACATTTTTTTAAACAAAAATTGTAACAGATACTTAAACCATACTCTTTAATGTAAGAGAAAATACAAAATGCATACTTTTTTCAAAAAACCATCACAAAAACTTTTATTTTTTCGAGCCAAGGTGTAAGTAAGAGTAAGGATAATGTCAGAGTAAGTTCAGATGAAAATTATCGTTCAAAAATAAATTTTTTTATAATTTATAAATAAATAAATATTATAATTTAAAAAAATAACAAGTCATGAGGGTTTTTTGAAGATACCATTTTTTTAAGAGCGCCGATCGGTGCAAACAATTTTTTTTATCTCGTTACGGATTTATTACGACGGCGTGTTGTAAAAGAGTCGTCACGACGATTACGAGATGGAGATATTTCGTAGCTCTCTTTATACGTAAAAGACGGGGAAAAAAGCTCGTCGTTCGGAGTCGAGGAAAAAAAACTGGAGCATCTTAGTGCGCTCGTTGGTGCACGATTTTCTCTCACCGAGAACAATTTCGTTAAAAAATCTCGTTGAATTGTTTCGTCGATAAGATCGATTTATCGCAAACTTTCTAGATTATTGGCCTTCGACAATTTATGGCCAAAACATTTTTTTGTTCTTCGCGTTAATTGAACAAGTCCACGAGACTGCCTATTAAAATGTTGTCGTAATATCCATAAGAGATCTAATCGGTTGGTATCAAGTTCGAGGTCACGAGGAATGATTATAGTCGTCTCACCCAGATGCAAGTAGTAAATATCTCGACGATCATCGCGGGGGAAAAAGTAGATTGACGTCGTGACTGGGTAAAGAAAAAAAAAATCTGATATACTGGATGGTTCGGTTTTCTCACGTTCTATTTATGCAACTTTTAATTATCCGGGCGTGTCGTACACGAGACTGGCTCCTGAATCTTTACAATCGATTTTATGGAAAATTTCAGCCAGGTGCATTCTTATCACACAAATATTACAATGACAACAGTATGGGAGAAGCACCAAATATCGGATAGTTGTGTAATATCAGATAGTGAACTATTTTTTTTGAATGACAAAAAAAACTTGGTCTATATGTCAGACCTACTTAGCCAAGGATAGTGAACTATTTCGAGTTTTCCTATAGCGACATCTGTTTTTGGTTTTATATATTATTTTATATATTGCATTTTTTACATTGCATATACATTGCAAATTTTTTACATTGCATTTTTTACATTGCATATACATTGCAAATTTTTTACATTGCATTTTTTACATTGCATTATTTTATACATTGCATATACATTGCAAACATTTGGTTGCCTAGCAACAAAAATAGCGCAGGGAGCTAATGTTACTTTTCGCCGACCTGAAAATATATTTTTTGCATTAAACATTTTTTTCATTGAGGCAAGTCCAAATGATTTATATTTGGTAAATATTCGGAACTGGGGCTCCTGCTAGAAATACCCAAACAAACCCAAACAAAAATTAGCCTGATTCTAGCAGGAGCTCCGAATATTTACTTACTGGGAGCTTCCGAATATTTACCATATTTTTGGTTTTGGGTTTGTTCGGGTTAGTTATTTTTAACATATTTGTAACATATTTAACATATTTTTGTTATTTTTGATGAACTATAATATTTATTTTACTTAAAAAAGTATAATGTTCGCAAAAATGGCAATATGTACAAAAATATTACTGTTCGTATTCGGCTAATATTGGAGATCCGTTGTGTCAAAATGTTGCCACCTAATAAAATATTAGCTCACAAAGCCTGATTGCTTCAAAATCATTACAAAGTGAAAACAATAAACGATTTCTTTTAATCCATATAAAAATAGTCCCCTAATATTAGATCTAAGAAAAATACAGTTTCCGCCCTCATATCGGATATCCAATTATAGGCAACTATTTTGAAAACCCCGATTCCTGTCATTTTTGTAAAACATCATACAACTCAGAATATTCAAATGTAATGTGTAAAATAATTATTAGCATTTTGTTGCATATGACATTTAAATCGTAAAATCGTAAAATTTTACCTTCTCATCAATTGTTTATTTTTTTAATTTCAATTTCAAACAAAAGTATCCTCTTTCCTAATGTTACGTTTTTTCGCTCTCGGGCGAAAACGTCGCAGTTAAATGTGCCTGCAAATTGCGTAACGATTATCTAGAATGAATTAAACGAGAATGTAGAAAATTGGAGGCTCGCCAAAGTCGTTAGAAATTCGAGAATGTTGAGTTTAATTTGATTTGACAGTGTCGCGCCTCTTTAAAGGCTCGAGGACGAGAGAGAACGTCGTAACAAACTCGACGCGGGGAAAAGTTCGTTTAACTTGATATAGATTGGCTCATCCCAGTTTCCCCACAAGGAGGAGAAAATCGGTCGTCTATAATCGGATACGCAACCATCGGACGTCAGTTCGAGAAAAGAAAAAGGGACGATTATACACTTTGTCGGCTAACAACGAGCGGCGATTCGCGCGACAAGTTTAATCACTGTCCAGAGCTTCACTCGATCCTTGTCTGATGTATATTTACGCGTTTCGCAGGCCAGACTGCTGTGAATAAAACGCACGGTGCATTGTGGAAAATGCACATGCATTCACTGTAAAAACAAGCGTCTTGTTTAAACACATATTATGTGTGTAATCTTGTCGCCGTTTTCAACGCAGGAACTCCTGTGTTGCCGTCGTAACAACACATTTCATGTGTGTTGTTACAACACGTTAGTAGCGTGTTGTTGCAACACGCTACTAGCGTGTTGCTTCGATACACTTTAAACGTGCATGCACTTGTCGCCAATTTCAACACGTCTAAAATGTGTCGATGCTCAAACAACACACTTTAAGCGTGTTATGTTCATAAATCATACAGTTTACGCTTCCGGATTTCCTACACGCATCCACGCGTTTTGATGGAACACGGATTTTTGTGCGTACTTCGACACGCCTCGTATTAATAACGTGGCGTCGAGCATATTGAAACATGAAAAAAAAACACTTCCCGTTATTGATGGTTTCTTTCGATGGTGTATTATCACTTTTGAGGGTTTCCGGTCGTCCTGAAACAAATTCCTGCGAATAAATTTTATTGTCACTACCTAGCATTGAACCTACCTAACCTATTTCCGACTACTACCTAACGTACGTACGCTAACCATTAGGCTATCGACTACTTGCGGTTTTCTTACAAAGAGAAGGAACAGAATGCGCGATTACATCGAATGAGAGGACTGAGAACTTAAGGCCCGGTGATGTATATATCTTACATCTTGCGTTTCACAATTTGTAACATATATATACGTACGCGCGCACACAAATGCACACATACACACACACGGGTAGGCAACACGAGAAATCTCATATGCACGCAGGTGAGTGGGCACATTATCTAAAATATTAAATGTACCCAATAATGTGGTTTTTTCAATATCAGTATATATTTTTCTACTATAACATTCACTGAAAAATAACGTTTTGATCTCGCACTTAACAGTAGAACTTAAACTTAAAATTATGAATAGAAAAAAGGAATAATGAATTATAAAATTGAAAAAACAAACGGTAGTACAGTCGTGCTGTCGCTGAAAAAATCCGGAATCGGAGAAAATTAGAAGGCTAGTTTTTTGACAGGTGATTTTGTAGGTGCCGCGGGTGCTAAATCCAAGTTTGCCTAAAAATCGGGGTGTAGGGTTCTTTTTTAGGGGATGAAAGGAGATGGGGGTGGATTAATGGCAAACTACTACCTCTACGAGGTCGGCACCGTGAGACAAAATGTTCAGAAAAATCCGGGCTTTAGTTTTGTCCACAGCGTCGAAGTCGTGGAAGTCCATTTTGAGGATGAAAAAGTGTGGTGAAATTTTGAAAAATCGGTTTTAATTCAATAACTCTTTAGAAAAAAATCGTACGTTTTTTGTTCGAATGGGAACGTTGTAGCCCTTGAAAAGTCGCGTCGATCGAGTATTCGATCATCACTCTCCGATAATATCTTCACCCCCAAAAAATGGTTAAAAAACCAAAAAAAAAAATAGTTTATTCATTAACTGAAAAACAATCGGTTTTTCGAGTATGGTTCAAATGTACGAAATGTAGAGAATAATTTTCTCCATATTTTCGTTGCTATGGACCACCCTGGAATTTTAATTTTCCAACCCCTTTCGGGGGTTGAACATTCAAAATGAAATTCTGGGAAAACTATTCACGGCACGAATTCGCCGCCGTGGAAGAATTTGTAGCTTGAACCCTCAGCTACATTTTTGTCCACAGCGCCAAACTCGTATCTCTTTAGTTTCGGTCAATAGTTTTCCCAGAATTTCATTTTGAATTTTCAACCCCTGAGAGGGTTTCGAAGAAGCAGAATTCAAAAGTTGTGCATAGGAACAAAAATATAGAGAAAATTAGTCTCTACATTTCGTAGATTTGAACCATCCCCGAAAAATCGATTTTTTTGGAGTTATTCAATAAACAATTTTTTTGTTAATTCTTCAACATTTCTTTTGGGAGTGAAGATATTATTAGAGATATTATGAAGATATTATTACGATCGATCGAATACTCGATCGACGCGTCTTTTCAAGGGCTACAACGTTTCCATTTGAACAAAAATTGTATGAATTTGTCCTAAAGAGTTATCGAATGAAAACTGATTTTTCAAAATTTCACC
Organism: Ophion obscuratus; assembly: GCA_964007375.1. Lineage (NCBI taxonomy): Eukaryota > Metazoa > Arthropoda > Insecta > Hymenoptera > Ichneumonidae > Ophion > Ophion obscuratus. The sequence goes on from OZ023321.1 coordinate 1,587,196, forward strand.
CCACTTTTTCACCGCCAAAATGAACTTCCACGACTTCGGCGCTATGGGCAAAAATAAAACCCGGATTTTTCTGAACATTTTGTCTCCCGGCGCCGACCTCGTGGGGGTTGTAGTTTAGCATTAATCCACCCTCATCCCCTAAAAAAAACCCTACCCCCGATTTTTAGGCAAACTTGGTTTTAGCACCCGTGGCACCTACAAAATCACGTGTCAAAAAACTAGCCTTCTTCTAATTTTTTCCGATTCCAATATACAGCACGACTGTACTGTATACGGTTAGAGCCGGGGTGTTTAGACTATAGTCCTGTTGACGGTTCAAATTTTCGTTGGACGTTGCGCACGAATTTTTCTACTACCGAGCGTACTTTTTTTAAGGGCCGAACTAATTCCCACTCTAAGTAATCTAAAGTATTCGAGTACGCTGGAGGATACGCCGTATCCCACGTAAAGTAGCTGGCCATGAGGAGCTGCAATATTTTGTGCGTTGAAGGCTCTTCAATCTTCAGCCTGATCGTGCTGTCAGCTACTAAATATGCCACAGCGATGTCGGATTCAGCTGTGTAAGCCACGATTCGTGGTGAGGCCCCCTTGGTCGACACCAAATGCTCCGTTGAGCCGAATTGCTGTAAATATATATATATTGCGAAATTTCTACATTTTTCGAATTTACATCAGATAATGTCGATTGTATTGTACATACTTCTTCAACAATAAAAAGCGGCGTGCATGTTTTTTTTTGCATCTTAGCTGTCAAGTTCGACCACAATCGGACCAAAATATTTATTTTTTCTCTTTCGCCCTGCAGTGCACATTCGAAGTACACAGCGAGTTTGCTGAACATGCGATCAGCTTTCACGTTCAGTTCCTCTTCGTTGCAGCCTACGAGAGTTTGGAACTCGTGGATAATCTAGAAAAAACATGAATACTTCACGTTATATGTATGTGTGTTATATATATGGGGCACTCCACGCCATTTCACCTAGCCCGTTTTTTCGTTATATTCCGCACAAATGAAAAAAAAAACACCGTTTTAGGCTCGTCGAAGCCAAATTGAAAATCACAAAATCATGAATAGAATTATGGGAGATAAAAATAATAAAAACCGTCTAAAAAATATGATTAATTCCAAAAAAATAGTTTTCACTTTAGAAGCAAAAAAAACGTCGACATTGATAATTGATCGTTTTTTTCTTTATATTTTCCAACGGAAGTCTGCTTCAAAATGAATAAAATTATATACTGCCATTGGTCGATAACTCAATTAGTTCAGGAGTTATGGTTTAAACGTTTCCACAACTTCCGGAAGTGAGATTTTTTCGAAAATTACAACTCCTAAAAGAGAAGAGATACAAATTTAAAAATCGGTGTGGGTAGTCCTTTTATGGCGTACAATATTACAAAAAAAATTGGGAAACCAAAAATGGTCGGGGTCACGGGTTAGGTGAAATGGCATGGAATGGTCCCATATATATATATATATATATATATATATATATATATATATATCAGGGTGGCCCTTGATATGGGTAAAAAAAAAGTTGATCGCGCCACCCTCCAAAACGGTTCCAAATAATAAAGAAAAAATCTACGCGAAGCCCAGCCATGTCCGTTAAGAGGAAGGCGTGCCTGTAAGCATGAACTTAAATTTAAATATCAATTTTTCTTCATGATTGGAGAAATTTCGATCTTTTAAATCTAGTTTATTTGTCAATTTTTCAACACGATATTTCTGTGGTTTAAATAAATAAAACCGTAACCAAACTAGTATCGATATCTTATGTGTACATTTTTTAAATATTATGTTTTTTCCGACCAACTGGATGACTTGTGCGAATAAATAATTTCTTTGTTTTCAATAAAACGAACAAGCTCGCCAAGTTTAAAGTCCTCCCAAGTTTAAAATGTCCCTATGCATTTTTGCAAAAGTAATTTTCAAATACATTTCTTATCCACAGCACTGGAAGTCTGATCTCAGTGAAATATTAATATGTTTGTATCTCAGCACGCAAAGAATATTTCTAACAAATTTTTTTAAAAACAATTCTGGCCAATCCGGAAGTTAGATGTGAATGGTTTATCGTGAATTTATATCCTTCGTACTTAATAGATTTTTCTGGCAAGATACAAATGTAAAGTTTGATTTTGATGTGATTAAAAACGTTCGACAGCAGCTAAATGGAGGATCTTATTATTTGATCTGTATATTGAATACCAATATACAATAGCTTCGGAAAGTTAAAAAAAAATGGACAAATAAACTAGATTTAAAAAATCGAAATTTCTCCAATCATGAAGAAAAATTGATATTTAAATTTAAGTTCATGCTTACAGGCACGCCTTCCTCTTAACGGGCATAGCTGGGGCTTCGCGTAGATTTTTTAAAATTATTTCGAACCGTTTTGGAGGGCGGCGCGATCAACTTTTTTTTTACCCATATCAAGGGCCACCCTAATATATATATATATATATATATATATATATATATATATATATATATCATGTATATATTCGATGTACCCACAACACCCGTCTAAAATGCAGGGACTAGAATTGATTAATTAAACATTACATACCAGGCTGCAAATCTTCAACTGCGGGTACTTTTCGATAACGTCTTCTATACTTTTCGCCTCCTTACATATCCATTCTCGGCGGGATGCTGCAGTAACTTTTAATAGCCGGCGCACATGTGGGGTATCGGAGACATTGCAGGGCTTTCCAAGCTCCTTTGCGGCATCGTCTGCGTCTGTGTCACAATGCCTATAGATCATAATAAGTATAAAAAACAGTGCGTTTATAAGATAACTATTTATCAAATTGTAAAGTGGAGGTAAATATCTCCATAAATATTAAATCTTACTCAGTTTCCACGATAACGGAGACAATTTCTTCATTTGTGCATGTCCTTTGACCGATACTCAATGTCTGCATCGATCGTTTCATGTTTGCGCGACGATTCCGAACGTTGGTACTCAGTTGCGTTTTGACAATCCCCTAAAGTTATAAATTATGTAGATTATTCAAGTTGTATCCATTTATTCTCCAATAAAAAAAAACCCCGGACACGGGATTATGAGTTACTCACGCATCCACTTGTTCCACCACGCAATTCTGGATACACTGCTACTATACTCGTCGCGTAATTTAAGTAGTCTGACTTTGTCGGTGTACCATCTGTACGGTTCAGCAAATCCGTGGCCCAAAAATAGATGAAAGATTTTTGGGCCTGCAATATGCCCACACTGCCCAACATATTTGCCAAGTGTTCTGTCAACTTTGGCAGGAGTGTGGGATTGCGGATGGTCCCTGGACCACTCGACAACGACGGCATGTGGGATGTTTTTAATTTTTTGAGCTTCCCTTTTTGTTCAGTCGTACTCGTCGTTGGTTCGTTGGTTGGTTCGACAACCTGAAAAAGTATAGTAAATTATGTAAAAAACATAAAAACTTTTGGCTCTGTCACATAAGGGATCTGGAAATCAGTTTTAAATTATAGGTTTGTATCCAATAAGTCCATTGTGATGAATGAATTATGGAAAAATTCATCCATCTCGTTGGATTGATTGCAATATCCCCAAAGCATTGCATAAAAAAACCATTATTCAAACCAGATTAAAAATGTTGTGCACTGTAAAGTAAAAATGCCCCTTGCACCAAAGACAAAATTCGTATCGGAGACAAAATGTTCTCTTCCGAGAAAAACTTTGTACCGAAGAGATAATTTCTATGCATAGAAATTTTCTCTTCGGTAGAAATTTGTTTGTTGGGTACAAGTATTCTCTTCCAGGAAAATGTTCAAAACCAAAGAAAAAATTTCTCCACATACAAATTTTTCCTTCCGACCAAATTTTTGCTATCCAAGAAAAAGTTTCTCTACATAGAAATGTAATGTTCAGTACAAATTTTATACTGGACAGAAAATTTGTCCGGTAGGGCCAGTCATACCGAAGCGAAAATGTAGCCGGAACAAAAAATTCGCACCGAAGAAAAGATATGGGTCAAATAAAAAGTGTGTGTCGAAGAAAAAATTTGTACCGAAGAGAACATTTGTACCGAAGAGGAAAATTTATACCGAAGAGAAAATTTGTATGCATAGAAACTTTCTTTTCGGTACAAGTTTTTTGTTTGGTACAAATGTGCGCTTCCGGCCAAATTTTCACTATCATAGAAAACATTTCTTCACATAGAAACTTTCTCTTTGGTAAAAATTTTCCCTTTCGATCAAATTTTCTCTTTCGATCAAATTTTCCCTACGGAAGACAAAATTTTTATTCACAGAAGAGTTCTCTTGGGTGCAAATTTTTTGGTCCGCTCAAATTTTCTCTTTCCTACAAATTTTATCTTCCATGTAAATGTTCTCTTCCATACAAACTTTCTCTTTCAAGCAAATTTCCTCTCCAGTACAAATTTTTCCTACGGTACAAATTTCGCTATCATAGAAAAAAATTTCCTCACATAGAAACTTTCTCTTTGGTACAAATTTTTCCTTTTGATCAAATTTTCCCTACGGAAGACAAAATTTCTCTACATAGAAGAGTTCTCTTCGGTGCAAATTTTTTGGTCCGCCCAAATGTTCTCTTTCCTACAAATTTTATCTTCCATGTAAATGTTCTTCTCCATAAAAACTTTCTCTTTCAAGCAAATTTCCTCTCCAGTACAAATGTTTCCTACGGTACAAATTTTATAAAAAAATTATCTGGAACAAAAAATTCATGCCAGAGAGAAAATTTGCATCAACTTGTATGAACTCAAAACTTCCCACCGAAGAGAAAATTTCATTCAAAGAGAAATTATGTACCGGAGGGAAAATGTGGATTGCAGGGAAAATTTGTACTGTAAAGAAATTGTACGAAAGAGAATATTTTTGTTCACAGAGAACAGAAAATTTTCTCTCTAACAGATAGAAAAATCTGTCCATAAACAACAAAACATGAGCTTTGTCCTGAACAAAGTATAATTGCGTATAGGACAGAAATTTTGTTATGCACCGGAGAAAAAAATGGATTAGTACAGAGCCCAAAATTTGAATCGCAGTGACAAAGCATTTTCAAAAAAACTATTTCATATGTACATCAATTAACAAATATTGCAATATACTATGTTAAACTACAACGGAAATAAATAATACTTACAATGATTTCGCCAAGGTCATTGTTTGCTTCTTGTGTGGACGTCTCCTCGACGAGCATGCCGTCATTCCCGACTGCAAAATGTCTAGATTCGTAGTCGCAAATAGAAGTCTCTTCCTCGTTACTTGGTAACAGAAGACATGTGACTTCACTCTCGTGAGGGATATCCTCATCCTCTTCGATTTCGCAAAGCCTCATGTTTTTATGCGTTAATTGTTTTTGTAATACTATTTCCTTCCCAGCAATCTGTCTTCTTAAAATCTGGTCGGTTTGCGCAAGTGATAACAATGCTGTACGTACAGACTGTACATCTGACACATTTTCGTCTTTGAAAAATTGTATGCGTTTATACCGTTCACCGATGGAACAATATACGATTTTCTTCATCGTAATGACGTTGTTTTCCTCGTCGAACAAGATTTTTATTTATATATATTCGGAATTTAGATCACTTTCGCTGATATACTTCGTTGGAAGACACAGGATAATTAAGAGCAAAAAAGTTTCTTTGTGGCGATATACAAGTCACAATAACCTCTAGCGTGTGTGCCGCGTAATGTTATGATTGCTTTATGGGTAGCGGGATCGCTCGCGTCGACTAGGTAGCAGCCAATGAAAAGTATGGCGCGTATTTTGAAATTTCGTATTAACCAACGGGATTCAATTTGTCAGCTCAGCTGAGAAAAGGAATACTGGCGAGATCAAAACAACATCGTAGTCGCGCATATAAGGACGTTTGTTATGGCCGATGGAATAAAATGGAGGCATGCATGGAATATATAGAATCAAATAAATAAAAGAACAACATATTGTTGAGACAAAAAGTTTTAATGAAAAAAAAATGTACACGTGATAACAAGTTTCACGTGTGAAATACTATCATTGCATATATGTAGGATTGTATAATCGATTACAATGTTATATATACATATTTATTATTGTTCAATGAAATAAACGTAGTTTTACAAGACATTTTTGTAGACGGACGCCTATTTTATGACTAGCCGGAAAATTCCGTGCAGCAGTTGTTAAGAAGGACGACGTACTTTTCTCTTTTTAGTGTTACACTCAATACAGGATGCGGAAATATAAGCTCTTTCAATATTTTTTGGGAACTCGCAGCAGCATATTGTACCCGGTATGCATTTAAAGTTTCCTGATACTCTAGTGTGTCCAGAAGAACATGCACGAAAAAAAAAGTGCCGTTATAGACAAATATTTCTCGTACTTCGCCAAAAATGGGTAACGATTCTTCTGTGCACTGCTTTAGCAAAATTACACTGTTCTTTTTATAAGTGACACCGCGAGTTATCACTTTTGAAGTTCGAAACATTTTGCACGTATTGATTTCATTTTCTTCAAAATAAGGATGGAATAGAGGTGCATTTGGAAGACTTTCGAGAAAGACTGTATCTCCTGCAAATATTTGATCTCCAGTATATAAAATTTTTTTGTCAGCGGCACCTGGAAGTTTTGCAAGTCTCGAACACTGGAGAGCTTGGTGCCTATATGCCAACGAATACGGGATATTTTTGAAATTATGCAGCACTGGTACCAACGATTTGAAATATGCATGTGCAGATTCGAATCTGAAACACCACTGCTGTCTGGCTGGGCCAAATAAGCGAATGTAGCGTGGAACGTGTATCAGAAAATGAAATTTTGGAACAATTTGGCGGGGATACAGACGATTGAAAACTAGAATGTACACGTGAATCATGTTCTCCAGCATATCTACGCATTCCTTGTGTATTTTATACGACAAACAAACGTTCAGAATTTGTAAGAGCCGTCCATGACATTCCAATTTTTCGGCTGTGTCCTGATCAAGTTCATCTACCTTTCCCCTGAGTAGGAAAGGAAGCGTGTTAGCCAGGGTCAACATTTGCGATGCACTTTGACGAAGCTTACTGTTTTCCATCAAATGCGATTGCAGTATTGGACTGGGGATATCCTTTTGCAAATGACCAAAGTTGAACTTTGTAATGTCTGTATTCAACTCTTCCACTTGAAGATACCGCTTGTCTATAACGCAATATCTTAGAAGTGCTCTAGTGGCAGTTTCGATTACACCCTCAGCCAAAATATGCATGCAATCTTGCGGCAAGCACACAGTTACATCGAAATCTTTTATGTTGATTAATGCACTTTTCCGGTTTAAACCATATCGCCGTTTCCAGAAGTTGAGACCCTGATTTGTTAGCTCATTTTCAGTAATTATATTAAGTTGATCGTTATGCATATTTTGTGTACGCAAAATAAAACGAGATTCCGCAAAAGAGTGTTGCCACTGACTTCGTGTCGTCATACATGTGCGACATGGTCTGTACGCGGAAACGGACTCTTTGAACCCACCCAGTAGAGCGGACGCAGGAGTATCGCCGGCGACAAACAAAAGAGACCCTCTATATGTTTTTTGGACTCCCGCAATATTTACCGTAATGCCTTCGGTTTGCAGTATATTTATTTCCGCTACAAATTTGTTCAGAATTTTGTCGACACCAAATTTTTTCATGATTCGCGTTTGAACTATTGCGAACAAATTATTTGCTTGCAGAGATGATCGCATTTCGGGATAAATGTTAGCGAGAGTCCAATAAAACATCGACAACTTGTGAGTGGTCGTCTTTGAACCTAAAGGATTCACAATCTCCACATCATCGTAATATAATATAATAGCCAAGGCATTTTGGTTTTTACTAAAAAACTCGTGCGAGCGGTAGTACGAGCCATCAGTTACGGTTTCAAGCACGTTCGAGTGGTCGCTAGCTACTCTGGGATGGTCCACACAGTTCCTTACGCATTCGTTTTCCAGGAGCATTCGCAAAGAATCTCGCAATGGGACAACCCATGCATTTCTCTCCACTTCAACGAGATCCGCTTGATTTGTTTGCCTTTTCCACACCATATCCTTGCCCATAAATGATTTCTCTGGCATAATCATGTTCATTGAGTTAACCAGATATCTGTCGAGCTTGTACTTGGTGTCAACGTTTGAAAAGATACTCTCTGCAGGAAAGGTTTCTGTGATGACTCGTTTGACTTCATCTCTGTGTAGAAGATCTGTTTCTGCGTCGACTTTTTCATAGAGCTCATCCTATAAACAATGTGAAAGATTATTTATTAGAGATGCAAAGTTACATATCCAGTACATAAAGGAAATAACAGTTAAGGCGACCATTTGTTATTAGGTAACCTACGAAGTGAGAAATTTACTGCTTGTGATAAAGAAATTACAGTTCGATGAGTTTACCTCCACAAAGAATAGATATGGGACAATTGTCATTGTTTATTTTGTGTAACCTGTATTTGGCAGGAATATTTCTTGCGGAAACTCATTATGCAAAATGAAAACACTTTAGTTGTATTTTTAATATTCAACTGCAAATGGTAACTTTAATATTTCCCTGTAACAGAAGAAAATGTGATTGATGTTTATTTTAACACTGCGTCACCAGCAAGATCCGCAAGGGTAAGTCACAAAAAATTACAGTGTCCATAGCGTGAAGTCATAATGAATAAAGAGTCCGGAAAGGCAATTCACAAATAGTTACAGTCTCCGCAAGGATAATTGACAAGTAACTACAGTGTCTGTAAGAGTATCCTCAAGAAAATATTTGTGAATTACCTATGCGGACACTGACAACATAAAATATGTTGTATGCTCAACCTTTGCATAGAACCGATAAGCTTTCTTGTGTTCATGGTTTTGAATTTCTGTACAGAGAATACATAAGAATAATTGTAACTTCTTACACTGCCTATCTAGTCTTTGCGGATTGACCTGTCTTTGCGTAACCAGTCTTTGCGGATAAACCTTGCATAACCAGACTTTGCGGATAGACTTTGTGTTACCAGTCTTTGCGGATAGACTTTGCGTATCTAGTCTTTGCGGATAGACTTAGCGTAACCAGTCTTTGCGAATAGACTTTGCGGAACCAGTCTTTGCGGATAGACTTTGTGTTACCAGTCTTTGCGGATAGACTTTGCGTATCTAGTCTTTGCGGATAGACTTAGCGTAACCAGTCTTTGCGAACAGACTTTGCGGAACCAGTCTTTGCGGATAGACTTTGTGTAACCAGCCTTGGCGGATAGATTGGTCTTCATGTGACCACTCTTTGCATCCATTTCCCAGCGGATACAGACTGCGAGGACCAAAAATTGCATTTCTTTGAAGCTCTCCCTTGGCATGGAATCAGTAAACTCTGCATTTCTTGGCTCAACGAAAGTAGGCAAAAAATCAATGTTTACGCTGCGTAACAAGTGTATAGAAGAAATTACTCTAGCGGATACTCATAACACTGAAGATTTAGACTTTTTACACTACGTAATCAATCTACGGAACAAAATTACTAATGAATGCTCGTTACGCTGAAGAACAAATTAAATTAATCTTACATTCAACCTTTGTGTAGAGCAACTACTCTGTATTTTCATTTATGGGACAAAACCGGACAAGTGTAATGTTTACACTGCATTAGCAAAGTTCGCAAGGAATATATTTGCAAAGACTGGCGGGACACATGGATCATATTTTCATGAATGATTAACCTATAATAATGTTGAAATTACCAGTATAATCGTTGAAAAGTTTCGCCATAAATCGCGTACACCATCGATGATACTGTCGATGCATGTTTGGCTCACTTTGCAATTTTCCCGGATGTGAATTAAAAATTGCGCGCTGCACCATTCCAGACGGTCACGAGGTGGTACATTTGGTCCTATAAACGTCAACATATTCTATATTTTACTTTAAAATAGTTTGCCAAAACCCAAAACGAAATAATATGGTAATGGAACTATGGTCCTGATATGTGTTTTTATTGTAAATCATAATTTCACGTACACTCACCTTCTTCAAACGTACAATCCTCGTTATGTCGAGTAAGCGGCGGCTCACTTTGAATCTCGGTGTCGGGATGTTTTCGTGCTACGTGTCGTTGGTAACTCTTCCATTTGGTGAATACTGCACCGCATCCGTACTGGGAGCACTTAATTTTAAAACGTGGGTCATGTTTGTGGTGTTTCACAACATGGTGCACTAAAAACTTGTGTGTTTCGCTTTGAAAATAACATAACTCGCACTTAAAAATTTCTTTCGCACGTCCGTCCATCACGAAAGCGAGGTTATATGAATGATCGCCATATTGTCATGCACGTGCAAGCGTGTTGTTCGTGGTACACGCGAGCGAGTGTGTTGTTTTACGACGCTTTTTGCAATGGAATGTGCGTTGCTTGCGTCGCGTGTAGCTACGCTAAGTGTGTTGATCTGGAGAAAATGCGTCGATTCTACACACTTTATGTGCATTGCATCAAGCGTATTCATTGGCAACATGCAAAAAGTGTGTTGTTGCCAAGAATGATCTAGCGTGTATTGTCGCAACACGGTGAAAGAAGAAAAACATATCGTTTCAACGCATCAACTGGGTCCTACACATGTAGTAGGCGTGTTATGTGTTGCTTCAACACACCGACAACACGCTTATTTTTTACAGTGTTGTGCAGATTAAAGTTAAGGGGTCTTCTCACTTTAGACGCAAAAAAGGCTAATTTCGTGAATTTTGTTGAAAGTTTTATATTATAGATATTGACATAAAAGATATACACCTAGATGTTCGAGGTCGAGGATTTAGAAGCTATGAACATTCGGTCGACCGTAGAAGACCTACACTATGGGCCTGGTATCGATGATTCCATGTAAGTTGACAAATTTCATGATTTATTCATTCCCAAATTTTCAAACGCGTTTTTCTCAAAACCACGTTTTTCAAATCGCTACCCATAATTTCTCGAAAACCAATGAACCGATTGCCTTGAGGTTTTTTGTGGTTATTCTACATACCATTATCTAATGCTTGTCATAGGAATTTTTTTCCGTTAGTTTTATGTTTTATAGGCAAAATAATAACTAATTTTTGGCCCAAAAATCACTATTTATGTTCAAACGTCCGCCATTTTGTCATAAAATGATATTTTCAAAATCGGCTATGACAAGTACTAGAATATAGTATCTAATTTAATAATCTTTTTGGTTTTTTTTTTCAGATGATTTTTGAAGAAACGCCCGTGGGTACCGTATGCACAGATTTTTCTTACGATGCTCCAAGGATCATACAATATCCTTATATATTTTTTGATATTTTTAAATAAAAAAATTTTTGAATGTATATACTTTTAGATAATTAAAATCCCAATCCGAAATTTCAAATAGTTTGCCTTGAAAAAATTCACAAAAATGACCTTTTTCCGGCTCCTAGGTGTATATCTCCCCTTAAGGAATAACGCTACTCGGGGATTTTGAAAAAATCGTTTTTTTTTTGCTTAAAAATACTTTGGGATTATAAAAATAATATGCAAATGCAGCGTAGAACTACATTTTTTTAATGACATTTTCGTCTATAAATGGTGGCTTAAATAAATAAAAAAAAATTGTTTGATGTATTTCGAAACTGTATTTATTAAGTATAGCAACTTTGATATCAATATCTATAATATAAACCTATAAAAAAACATGAAAATAGTCTTTTTTAGCGTCTAAAATGAGATCCCTTAAGATCCTACCCTATAAAACAATGCTATAAACGAATCCTGTTATTGACATTTAAAAAAATATCCCATTAATCAAATAAAGTTTTTCCGCGTTTTCCGGCAATGTCTGAGTGTGAATGGGAGAATGAGTCACGATCACCGCACGTCCATATTTTGCTTCATGCTGAAGTGACTCTCATCCAGATAGGCAGTAAAAGGGGACAAACGGGATGTAGGTAGCTCGACTTGGATGCTCTAGTGTGCGGCAAGGAGAGTGTTGAGCGCGTGCGCTGAATCATACGGATGCGGATAAAACTAGAGGACCTTGACCTCACGAATTATATGTGAGTTTGGCGTTATATATATATATATATATATATATATATATATATATATATATATATATATCATACCCGGTTATGTAAAGTCAACGGGTTATGCCTAGTTGTAGCAGTCGAAAACAGCTCATTTTTGGCATTTTAAAAATAGAATCGTAATGATGAATTTCTACAAAAATTACGTATTTGAAAAGGTATCATCAGGAGATCACTATAATTTTGTTGTGTAATTTTTTTTTATTGTCATCGTTTTACAGCCAACGCCCTTCTGAACCAGATTATCTGATATAAAAAATCAAACAGATTTCGTTAGTATATTAGTTGATCTTATGATTAATCGAAGGAATTTCCGAAAAATCAAATTTAAAAAAATTACGCGTGTTCAGAACGAGAGTTTTTTGGATCCAAAAAGAGCCCTAAAAATATCACAAAGATCGATGCAGTAGTTTATCAGATATTTTACTCACCAACTTTGAAAACGTACGGACTTTCGAGAAAAAGCGTTTAAAGTTTTGAACGACGCTCCGAGCGTTCCAACCGGTGTCAACTTGACAGCCTATAAATCTGTCAATTTCGTTCTGATCACCTTGAAACTTTCAGGGAACATTTATAAGATAATATTCTATTAAAATATATTGGTGTTGAAAAAAGGATTTTTTTGACTTCTACAACTAGGCCCCCCTTAATGCATCTAGTGTCTAGAAAAAAGAACCAAAAAATGCGAAGATCCGAATGGAGTGTAATGAAAAATAAAACAGTTTGAACGTTTCGATTTCGTTGAACGAAAAATGTCGACGAGAAAAGCCCATCGACGTCGACGCGACGATTGTTTACGCAGTAACAACCCTCGAGTTCGGAGGACAGACGAATTCACCCTTATTTGTCGATTGATCGAGAAGCAAGGGGAGGCCGAGTTTTCCGATCGATATTTCGAACTCTCGTCTTCTTGTTTGCCCAACGAACGGGCGAGTAGGTCCGAATTGTCATGAAATTCGAATCGCGGGAATGCAGAGGGATTGTGAGAGTAATCCATCACGTATGTTACGCCTCATACAAGACCGGAGGGGTTCAGTGGCACGTACCATGTGACGGGGTTTAGACAGAATCTTCATGATGCCATCGATGAGAGTATCAAGTTTCTTCATTATTCAAACACTTGGAAACAAAGAGATTTTTTTACATGTTTGCAAATCTGTCATTTTTATATGGGACTAACTTTTTTTCAAGTTCTTTTGTAACTATGAGTCTTACTGATTTCCTTCATTCAAAGGGTTGAAACAATAATGACATTGCCTTCGATTATATATATATTTTTTGCACCATTATTTCCACATGCACTATATCTTTTTTTTTTAATTTTCAGTAGTATCGAGGAAAGATCTTAGCAATCTAATAATACTTTGATTGCATTGGGAAGTATATATTTTTACAACATATACGAATTCGCCGTATGCATTGCAGACTTGGACAATTAACGTCTCGAAAAGTACCAGCTGGAGACGAGACGACCATAAGTTTTTGTATTACACGAAATTGGTAGAAGATTCAGAACGAAATGATTTGTTTATTGAAACGATTTATTGCAATGGATCCAAATCTTTTGTCGAATTCCTAATTCGAAATACTCGATTACAGGACGAAGGATACGGTTGTGGATAGGAATTAGCTACTAAAAAATTTAGCATGAATATCAGGCTGTTAGAATTTTTTTTCTTTTTTATTTACTAAATGGCCGACTGCTCGAAACTTCTCGAAACAGCTTTTTTCCAACTGGCGTGACGAATAACTTCAACAATTTTCACTCGATTTACGTCAAATTTGAAAGTTATGTTCCTAAATGCATTTCGCAGATAAGTACGTACGGAATTTCTGATTAATCGAAACCTTTTCATTTAATGAGCAGTTTATGAGCAGTTATAACGAAAATTTTCACTGAACATACATTTCTTAAGTTCAAATACCTACAACTTTTGAATAAAACATTCTTTTTTTAATTCCGTACGTACTTCCCTAGGTATTCTAATGGAGATTGACGAGAATTTTTGTTTTTTGTTTTAGTCAACAAACTTTGGATGCCAAATGTCACACCGCGGAGCGACTAAAAAAAAGATAACAAAAGAAAATATTAGTAGTCGGTCATTTTGTACATCGAAAAAAATATATATATTTTCTAACAGCTTGATATTCATACTAAATAGATGTGTAATTAATTTTATGTGTGAATCACTTTTTCATACGAAAATAATGGTTAAGTTCGTATACGATTTTATACCCGTTACTGTGGCTCAAGGCCTTAAAGCTTATTAAACGCGATAGTTGAAAAATTGGATATCGAAGACGAATTTTTGGGAGGCAGCAAATCAGTGGAAATTTTGGGTACTAATTGCCGGTGAAAATTTGTACTTTAACTATTTTTTTTGTATAAATCCTTATCCATGCATCCTGAATACGGATTTTTTTGTAAATCCTTATCGATGTATCCCTGAATACGGATTCACCATTCATTTTCTCCAACACCCTCAATTTCTATTAAAAATCATCGAATGAGTATGGGAATACGTTTTTTGCGTTTAGCTGACGTCATTTTGAGTTGTCGACAAAAACTCGACGATATTCATACTTGACGGGATATTTTCCATTAGATGGACCCTTGAAAAGTTTTAATAGCCGACAAAAAAAAATGTCTACCCTTTTGGCCACTTTTCAGGAATAGCCAAAATCGCAAAATTTCGAACGGTCGTAGCATCGGTTCTATTTGAGTGACGGAGATTTATTGGGGGAGTTTTGAAAAGGATTTTGGCAGACTTGGATAATGCCGCTGGACTCATCCCGACATCTCGATTAGTTTTCCCGGAAAGTCCACTTGGAATATGGCTGAAAAAGAAGCAAAAATTCGCGAAAATGGATGGTCCGACTTTGAAATTCCGCCAAAAATAAAAAAATCATCGAAGCTCAACGAGCGGAACGGCATATAAAAAAGAATCCAATTACGCCAAGAATAAGCGCCGGGTAAAGTTTTTAATCGAAATGGAAAATATATGAGCGGTGATTCAGTGAAGAAACTTTTTTTGGCCGAGGTGGGAAACAAATCTGGATTTTTATGTTTTTTTTTTGTAAGTCTCTATCGATGTATTTTATTCATGGAGCCCGAATTCACCATTAATTTACCCAGGGTAAATTAACGCGACGGTATATTGCTAACGTAACGTCACCTGCTCGATCCAGCCTCCCACGCGATTTCGAAGAATTTGTACCAGCACATACGAAGCGATATATTTATAGATTTGCAGCTACATACAGATTCCAAGCTTTCCTTCCAGTCTCTCTCTCTCTCTCTCTCTCTCTCTCTCTCTCTCTCCCTCTCTCTCTCTCTCTCTCTCTCTCTCTCTCTCTCTCTCGCTCTCTTTGTACCTTCGGCTACTATTGCAGAACAAGGTAAATAGGAGGAGAATAAAAAAGAGAGGAATAAAAATCTCGTGGCTCTCTCGTAATCGCGGGCGTAACAGGGACGACGATATACAACAGGCTAGGTGGAATCCACCGAGGTCTAGCGCACAATGCTCATGCATTTCTGCATACAAAGCGAGCACGGAGACGTCTTCGCGTCCCTGAACAAGCCTCAAAAAATTATCTCTGCTATTCTGATATCGTGGGTGGACAGTTTCTCGGCCTGCCACCATCCATTGTCTAGTGACCATCGGTACATACATACACGCCTATATCGACAGGTTTTTTTGTGCAAAATCGGTGTCCCAATTCTTTTTCACCCTCAATCCTGGAGCTTGTCTTCTTTTAGCGACAACAGAAGAATAAGACTTCGATTTGTAGATAAGAAAGAAATTGCGAAGCAGCAAAGAATGGTCTCGATAAAATATACAATTTTACGCCACGAGATTCTTGAATGCTTTCTGGAATGCACTTCTGTATCGCATTACTACGAAGGCTCAAGAAAATTATGGAAGCCGATAATGGAATAAAATAATTGAGTAGGCTCTTTAATAGAATTATACCAATGAAAAAAAATATACTTCGATTCTCGAAATGGTTCTAAAAAAAACAACTGAACTACCGAATTTACTGCGGTCCTCGTAATAACGTCCTCATTTATTACATGCTTATTTAGAAAGAATATTTGACAGTCTTTCATAAACGACCCACAGAATAGGAATCGAATTGTTATCTGCTGAAAACATATTCTGTCTTCGATTTTTTCCGTCCAATAAATTTATCGGAAGAAACAAGAGTCCAATTAATTTATTGGAGGAAAAATCTAACTTATCTAAAACGTCTAATTAGGTCATCGGAGAAAATGTAACTAATCTCAAAAAAATCTAATCAATTTATTGTGTGAAAAAAATGTTACATTAAGTTATTGATGAAAGTAATTAATTTAGTACAGAAAAATCTAATTAATTCATTACAACAAATCTAACTATTCTGAAAGATTGACTTAATTTATTAGAGGAAAAAAACGTTCTATTAATTCCTTGATAAAAAAAATCTAATGAATTCTTGGGAGGAAAAAAAACATTGTATTAATTTACTGCCGAGAAAAATGTGACTAATCGAAAAAATTGAATTAATTTATTGGAGAAAAATTTAATTAATCTGACAAATCTAATTAATTCATTGAACAAAAATCTAACTAAACTGAAAAAATTACTTAATTTATTAGAGAAAAAAACATGTTCTAAAAGCGTTATTTCTTTCAAGTACGTGCTTTCGTTTCGTTTTCCGTTCGTAGTTTCAATAACGGCTGAGACCCGGCGAATTTAGCTACGGCTGTGATATTAGCATGAGATAGCTTCGCGCGATAATCTGTAGAAGCGACGTTTTTCTACGCAGACGTCCCGTCCCATTTGAGCATCTCTTTGCGAATGATCGACTCCGACTGGGCGATTAGTATCCTCTGGCGCCTCTCTCGACCCACGCGAGGATATTCAGCATGCAGCACTATCGATGCTTGTCACTCCCTTTCCCAAAGAAGCTGGGAGACGTTCCCTCCCTCTCTCTCGCTCTCCCGCTCAGGAGTATAATAAATCGCCAGAGTCCCTTCGAGCTATACACAGATTCCATACAGCATCTTCGAGATTTTATTGTGATGTCCATAGCCTCGGATAATCGCTGATTGTAATGCACGTGCGTAACATGCAACGAATACAATGTAGACATTACTTCATAACCTTTTTTTATTGCCGAGATTCCAAGATTTATAGACAGAATCAGCATGCGAAATAGCCATACCCATTAAATACAAATTGTCATGTGTTTTTTGTTTTGTAAGTGCTACAATGTCCGTGAGCACTTAAATATTCATGGTCTATAAAAATTAAATCTGCATAGTGAATTATTTTTTTCCGAAATTCCCAATTCCCAATGGAAATGTCGTTTTTTAAATGATTTTTACACGTGTTGGAAAGTCTAAATGTTTGATAATAACTTGTCTATTTACCCTGCAAACTAGTTTTGCTGGATATTTTTTTACAATGCATAACAATAATTTATAGCTTAAGGTAGAATTAAAATATTTTACGATTCAGTACGAATTGTGTGCGGCCGTGTTGAAGAATACGTGTTCTTATGGAATCGGCTTCGATTCGGCCGATGAAGGATTCCAAGGTCGTGATGGAAGAAAGTTTTCCTGTTTTACGTTTCGATCCTTGATTCGGATTCTCTTCAGAATTTTATTTATTCTATAAATTATGAAATACAAATTCTACAAATAGAGTTTGCAAGATTTTATATAATTGTGCTTTGTGTTATAAACGAGTTATAAATGCGTTATAATGATTTGTGCAAATTATACGTTAGTTTTGGTCTCATTTGAATAATCGTGATATTGTATGAGCAATTTATTGAAATATATTAATTGATTCTTTTTATTGCGTGACAAGAGGGGTGTGTGAAAGTGTGATATTATCTATTATAGATTTTTAGGTTAAGAATTATGTCAAATGACTAACCAGAATATTGTCGATATTTCCAGTTTTATGTTTGTGCTTGGAAGATGATTAAAATAGACAGTATTGATGCTGGTGCAATATTGTCTAATGGAGGTGAATCGGAGGATTGATTCGGACTCTTAATTTCAATTGATTGAAAGAATGTATCGTTTTTCGGCGATTTCTATCATCTGTGAAGGTTTATTTTTATAAGAGAATTTTTAGTTCGATCTATGAATTTTTTTTTTTTAATTAATGAAATGTCCTGTGGATGCGATATTTACCAATTGAAATTAACATTTTTTTAAATAAAAATAACTATATCTTCGCAAGCACAAGGAAGAAAACTAGAAATTTTCACTGTTTTACATGTCGAGTAGTGAAGTCTCTGAGAGTTCGAGAGAAACTAAGTGGCGAACTTAATTTTTTCGGAGAAAGGGAGAATGATCCTTTTGGCAATATCGTGTCAAGAGTTTTGAAGTTAGTGTGTTGTGTCACGAGTTGTGAAATTGATGTGTATAATTATGGCTATAAAATATTATTATGATTATATTATTGAGTTATATATCGAGCTTAGTTTATTTATATCTGTTCTGAAATTTATGGCATTAGGATGCGCTTTAATTTGAATCATTTCTAGGATCAATCTTTGTTTGAGCCATTTTTCATTGTTTAAAATTTTAACTTCATCAAATTTAAAATCGTTTTTTTTCCATTGCGTGCTGTGCTAGGGCTGTGTGTATTGTGGTGGTGTGTTTTAGGCTATTTTTGTGTTCATTAATTCTGTATTTAGGTATCTTTTTGTTTGGCCTATATATGTAGAATTGCAATCATTACAATCAATTTTGTAAACTATGTTAGATTTTTTGTTGTTATCTATTTTGTCTTTGGTAGAGCCTGTAATCGATAAAACGTTGTATTTATTGTTTGTGATTAGTGTTATATTATATTGTTGAAAAAGACGAATTAGTTGGTGCTGAATGTTTTTTGTGTATGGTAGATTTATCCGTCTAGAGGAATCATAGTTTTTATTTTTCTTATTTTGATTGTTGATTGAAGAAAGTCTTTGTTTTATTATTTTTTTCAGTGAAAGAGATCGGATAGAGTACATTATTTTATAGCGATGGCTATTAAGTACAAATTGTGATGTGTCTTTCGTCTCGTAAGTGTTTCAATGTTCGCGAGCACTGAAATCATTCAGAGTCCAGACAAATTGATTCTGCAGATCGAATTCTTTTTTTTCCGAAATTTCCAACAACCAAAACATCGTTTTTTAAAATTATTTTCACACGTGTTGGAAAGTCTGTAAATCTTTAATAATTACTCGTTTTTTTTATACTACAAGCTAGTTGTACTGGATAATCTTTTTCGCAATACACAACAATAACTTAGTTTGAGGTTGCGTTAAAATATGTTAAACTTGCAAAATACATTATTTTTCAGCGATGGCGATAAAATATAAATTGTAATGCATTTTTCGTTTCGTATTTAAATATTCATAACCCATAGAAATGGATTAGCAGATGGAATGTTTTTTTTCCGAAATTCCCAATGACCAGAATATTATTTTTAATTATTTTTACGCGTGTTGAAAAGTCTTTAAATATTTAATAATTGCTCGTTTGTCTACGCCACAAACTAGTTGTACTGAATAATCTTTTTTGCAATGCATAATAACAGTTTAGTTTAAGGGTGATTGAAAATATTATTGAATTTTGAAATTGAAAATATTATTGAAATTATTTTGAAATAATTGAAAATATATTGAAAATAATATTTTAATATGAAAATAATATATTGATAATATGAAAATAATATTGAAATTGAAAATATTATTGAAAATTGAAAATATTATTAACTATCCAAATATACTGTTTTTTTGTATTATGCGACTGTTACATTTTGTTCTATGCAGTACCGACATTTTCTAATCTGCATAAATCTGCGTAAATCATTTTGAAATGTTTGCCATTCGATTGCACGAGTCATAATAATCGATTAGCCCTGACTACAGGAATTGTTTCAATGAAAATCGATGACTCCTGAGTATAGGAATTGTTTCAATAATAGACTCGTACACCGATCGCTCCTTTTTTCATCGTTTTTTTCTTTTACGCGTATAACGGCGTTATTTATTGCACGTTACATTGTCGAAATGACACGGTACCGTGTTCCCATAAATGACTGCCGATGAGAAGGGCCCAACGTGCTGCTCCTTCTCTCTATCAAACTATTCGGCATAGCGCCTTTCTGACTTTCGAAAGTCACGAGTATACGAGTGTCTTTCTTTTTCCCTAAGATTTTGCGTTCTACTGTCTCAGAAAGACACAACCGTAAGTTCGTGCTCGCCCGATAGTAAAATATCGCTGGGAGGCTTTTGCGCGAACAAAAAGAAAAAAATATACATAAAAAAAAAGGGAAAAATACGACTCGGGTCAAACGAGTGGTTTGTCACGATAGTAGCTATTATTCACTCGATTATTATGCGCGACGGAGGACAATTATGTAATGGCAATTTGAACGTAACTTGGCTATTACTTGGCTTACAAAACCGCACCGCGTTCGCTCGCTCGTGTACGCAAGTCCTCGCGAAGGTGGGGAAGTCCATTCGCCAGTGAGAGCCGACTGGAAATACACACGTGCGAGTATTTTGTGGAGCACGACGATGATTGCCGCGTACGTGCGTGCACGTACCTACTCGTCCCTGGGCAGAAGATATTTTGCCATTTTGATCAGGCGCTTTGTTGCGGAAAACAAAAGATCTGAAAGACGAGGATACTCACACTTGGTCCGAGAAAACATACCGGCTCCTCTTCGATTTTGCGGCAAGGACATTCTGCGAACGTATTACTTGGGAAGCAAGTCCTGGGCACTTCCGACAAAGGACATTCTTGATCGATTTTATTTTGGCAAAGAAACAAGTACCCGCGGAACGTTGAACTTCGGAAACTAAATGGTCTTGGAGGTCGCTGACGATTGTGGCGAACGAAAACTCCTCAAACTTTGAGTCAAGCACGTCAAGGTGAAACGTACTTCAACTCACTGACAAGGAACATCACTTAAGGGGGTACGTGGATTTGAAAATAAAAAAAAATCCATTTCAAAAAAATTTTATTATCTAATAGTATATGTCTGGAATATTTTCCCAAAATTTTAAGTCGATCGGAGTGAAAGTCTAGGGGAGATTTGGGAATCCCCCCGTTGGGCAAGACCGGCCGGGAGAGACGCAGGTATAACACATTTTTCTCAAAAATCTATTTTTGAAGTCGGTGGACACGATTTCTCAAAAACTAATGCACCGATCTTATTAATATTTTGCACACTTTTTCAAAATAGCATTGACTAGTGATTGAACGAAGGTTTTTTTTCGATTACAACCAATTTTACAAGGCTATACGCACTGTAAATTGTACCAAAAATTGAACTATTTTGCATACAACTCTGCCAAAAATTCAAATTGCAATTTTTTTAAAAACTCCTTCGTTCAATTACGAGCTGTACTTATCTGCTATAAGAAAAAAATTGTTTTTTTTTTAAATTTCAGATAAAGCAATCATGAGTTATCCCGACCACCATGAGGGCACTTTGTTTAGGGGTCTCTGGAAACCAGGACCCACGCGCTGAATTTTCCAAATTATTTGATGAAATTTTAAAAAATTGTTGAAATGTTGCTCTTTCATGTCCTTAACATTTCGAATAAAATAATTTATATATTATATTTTTTTAAATGAAGAAAATGTGCTTTTTTGGCTCTGAAACCCACGTAACCCCTTAAGTGTCCGCCGTCGATTTTGTTGAAGCTCATATATGTGATAAAGTATTGAAAACGATTGGACACGTATTTATTTTTTGTCTGTGGAAAAACGTTTTTGAGCGGAGAAACCACCTCACAAAGAAAGGGGTGTCGAGGGGTGGTTTTGCTGTTTCACCCACAAGCAGTCCACCGATCTGAATGGGACAAACCAAAATCCTTCCAATGTGAAGCGATGAAAAATCCACTATAGAATAATTGAAAAAAATTTAACTAAGGGATGACACGCCTCTCCTTGAGGGGTCGTTTCCCCCCTTAAAACCGTTTTTTTTTTCACATAAAAAAAGACGTGTCTAATAGTTTTCAATGATTTATGACGTATATAAGTCAACAAAGTTTCAACAAAGTCGGAGGTGAACACTTAAGTGACGCTCCTTGTGAGTTGAAGTTACGGGAAGGTAGTCATTGGCCCTTGGCTTTTAACGTGTACTTTTTATGAAAGATCACTTAGCTATGTGGACGGACGACTTTTCGATAATTGATCTACGGCTGAGTGAAACATCAGTTGTTGAATTCTTCTTGTTAAGGGGGGAGATATCTTTAGGCGAAAAAAATTGCTGATTTTCATGATTTTTTTCAAGGCAAGATTTTTTCATTATATTCAAGACTAATAGCATGTCTTATTACTACTTTTGGTTGTAACATGGTACCCTTTTAATTTTTATTAATCTTATAGAGTGGCGGAGTTATGTTACAGTCTTCTAAACGGGCTGTGGCGCATGTTGTCAGACGGCGTGACACGTAGCGTAGGCGGGAATAATCTGAAAAAAAACCAACGAAGATTTTTATCTCATTAAGGGGTTACCCCCACTTGGGATTTTGAAAAAATCGATTTTTTTTATTGCATTTTTTTTGAAGTATAAGTATCTGAGAATATGTCCTGAAAATTTCAAGTTGATCCGAACAAAATTGACTGAGATATGAGCGTTGAAAGAGAAGAATCCGTTGTGTAAACGACCGCGTTTACGAAACTTTAAACGCGTTTTTCTCAAAATGACATTTCTGAAGTCGGTGACCAAGATTACTCGAAAACTAATGAACCGATCTTCTTGAAATTTTTCAGGCTTATTTAATACATAAAAATGTAGTCTTTAATCGTTCGATTTTTTTTTTGTTAAAATCGAACCATTCACTTTGACTGTCCGCCATTTTGTGAAAAATGAATATTTTTTAAAATCCTTCGATTAAAGACTAGTTTATACTTATATTTGACTAAATCCATCCGCATTTTTTTTTCAGATGATCCACTTCGCCGCAATGTTGGTCACCGCAAACCGTGTATGTAAAAACATTATTTCATTGACGGCCATTTGCCACTAAACAATGTAATATTTTTCCATAAAAAAATTACTGAAAGTTCTTCAAGATGTGTTCTTTAAGATGGTATATTGATAGATTAAAACAGTTTTGTAGTTTTCTTTTAAAAAAATCATGAAAAAGGCTTTTTTTGCGCTACAAGTGGTAAGGCCTTAACAATCATACGCAGAATGTGAACCAAGAAAAAGTGAAAAATGTTGAAAATCGATGAAATGGTACACTTTGAAACAAAAAGGTTGAATTTTTCGAAAAATAGTTACATTTTGCAATAAAAAATATTTCTTTTTAGCTTTGAAAAACATTGAGGTTCATATTCTAGACAATAAGGCTACAAAGATTTATACTAAATTTAATAAAATTCGGTCGATTAGTTTTTTAGTTATACTTCACCCCAGTTTTGAAAATGCAGTTTAGGAGACCGTGTCGTACTTCCGCCATATTTAAAGATTAATAATGAAAAATTCGCCAAAAATGGCGAAGAAATCTTTCCTTTAAAAAAAACATAAAAATCGACAATTTTTTTCCTCGCCTAAAGGTATCTCCCGCTTTAAACGTTAGGTACCTAAAATGCCAAAGGTCGTTTGCTCGAACGTGCCAAAATTTACGAATTCACAAAAAGGCTCGTTGGATCGTATTTGATCTGGTTGATAGGCCGATTTGAAAGACAATAGAAAAAGAAGAATCACGAATGCCAGCTTACATGCAAAATCATATGAAGACCTTACATTATTTGTCTTCAACCGGACAGCACTTTGGACAGAGCTTGAATTTGAAATCGAGCATTCGGAACAGATATGGAGACGCCGGTAAGGATCGTTTCTCTCGGGATGGATTTTTCGAATTGCATCGGGGCGGCTTCGGTAACCGTCTCGCGAAACGAGTTTCATTTAGTTTTGCGGTCGGTCCACTGAACCATTAGGTCTGATGAACGCTTTTGCGGTTGCGTCATCACCGGTCGTCATCATTGGCGTGCAAAAGATTCTTTCCCTCGGCAGGAGGTCCTCACGACGCGCTCCTTTCTTCTTCTCCGTTCTCCTTCACCCTCTTTCACTTTTCTTACGCAGTTCCGGTACGTCGAATCACGGGAACAGCCGATGGAGAAATAAAGTCGTAAAAGAAATCAAGGGGGGAGATACCTCGAGGCGAGGAAAACAATTGCTGATTTTCATGATTTTTTTTTTAAGGAAAGATTCCTTCACCATTTTTTATACTAGGCTCTGTTTTATTACTACTTTTGGCTGTTACATGGTATTTTTTCGGTAATTTTTCAATTTAATTGTTGAATTTAATTTAATTTTTTAATTTAATTCGGTAATTTTTCAGTAATTCGTTAGATAAGTGATTTTTCCGAAAAATGAGCTTAACATTTTTTTTGCCATTTTCTTATATATGGGATTATAAATGATAAAATTCAGTGAGGAGAAGCTGAACCCCCCCATGAAAAGTTATCGGGTTTTGAAGTTCGTGGAAGCACGTGATGAAATAGGGCATTTTTGAACATTTCGGAGCCTACTTTGGGTGTGTTTGGGTTAAAGTATGGGTAAAAGTCATGGGGTTTTGAATTTCGCGGAATTGCGTGATAAAATATCGCATTTTTGGACATTTCGACGCCTATATTGGCTCTACTTGGGATTGTTTGGAAACAACACTTTTTCGCAAAAGTCACTTATCCAAAGAATTACCCATTTTTCTTTCATTAACACTCATACGCAGATTATGAACCAAGAAAAAGTGAGAAATGTTGAAAATCGATAAAATGGTACGCTTTGAAACAAATAGATTGAATTTTCCGAAAAAAATTGGCTACAGTTTGCAATAAAAAATGCTTTTTTATCCTCAAGAAAATTTAGGGTCGTGCTTTAGACAATAAGGTTAGAAAGATTCATACCAAATTTCATCAAAATCGGTCCATTAGTCTTTTAGCTAAACGACACACCAGTTTTAAAAACTCCATAAATCTCCACCATTTTTAAGAATAATAAAAAAAAATACCATGGAACAGCCAGAAGTAGTAATGAATCATACCCTAAGTCTAAAAAATGGTGAAGAAATCTTTCCTTTTGAAAAAATAATGAGTCAGAAGTAAAAAAACGAGAAGTTCCCCCCTTGGGCCACTCTAGAACCGAAAAAAAATTGGCTTTTTAGGGATTTATTTTCAGAAAAACTACAAAATAATTCGAGATTACAAAAAGGATGTTTATCATACATATCAGTGACTATATACAATAACTTTTTGAAGCGATTAATTTAAAAATGGCGGCTGTGCAGCGTTTATCTCAAAACTGAATTTTTTAAGTTGGCTGGAAACATAAATCAGACAATTTTCAACCGATCACTTGAAGTGTTGATTATATCTTGAAAAATACATTGTCTATGGAAGTACGTGATATTTTTTTTATATTGCATAGTTCATTTGTTATTAACAATTGTCTGACGATTATTTGGGCAAATTTTTGGAAACTGAAAAATTTGCCTAAAAAATCGTCAGATAATTGTTAATAACAAATGAACTATGCAATGGTAAAATAAATCCTACGTACTTCCATAGACAATGTATTTTTCAAGATATATTCAACATTTCAAGTGAATCGGTTAAAAAATCTCTGAGTTATGTTTCCGGCCACCTTAAAAAAATCACTTTTGAGATAAACGCTGCAGAGCCGCCATTTTGAAAATAGTCGCTTCAAAAAAATTATTGTATACCGTCACTGACATGTATGATAAACACCCTTTCGTGTAATCTCGATTTATTTTTAAGTCTTTCTGAAAAAAAAAATCCCCAAAAAGCCTATTTTTCGGTTTCTAGAGTGGCCTAACCCCTTAAGAATAGCTGCCGGTCGTCGGGGTACGATTGATCAATTTTCATCAACCAGTTGCCAAGATTCGGCCTCCGTATGAACAAATCAAGTCCGTACGCAGTGCGTCTCGTATAAGAGACGCGTATTGCAAAAAGCATCAAGAACACTCGAGCACCGAGGAACAAACAAAGCCATTGGAATATGAATAAAAAGTTGGCTCGCTCTATGCAGATGCGATCTTACATCATAGATCGGAGCGACAGTCGTCATGCGCGTGTGCATTTACGCTGAAGCGCTGAAACACAAGCGCGTAACCGCAGAGAGTGCGTGCATATGGTAACGCGATTACGCGAAGAGCTCTTGGCAAAGAGGAATCTTCGCTGGACCGAGCCGCGTTTTATAGAGCTACCCACGCGCGATATTTTGCTGAGAGACGCTCACGGGGACGTCGTTTCGCGGCTTGGATTCTCGTGTGTCCGTAATATACGTATCTACCGAACTGCAGCAGCTCCATGCATACGAGGATCCTGGCTACACGGCGAATGCACACGCA
Organism: Ophion obscuratus; assembly: GCA_964007375.1. Lineage (NCBI taxonomy): Eukaryota > Metazoa > Arthropoda > Insecta > Hymenoptera > Ichneumonidae > Ophion > Ophion obscuratus. The sequence continues at coordinate 1,613,615 of OZ023321.1, forward strand.
GAAGAGTAAGATCTCAGGAACAATGGACTCTCTCGAGTTGGAGGCAGCATCGTGCATAGCTATACGTACGTATTCACGGAGGGATATATGACTAACGCTATAAGTTGGCGTAATCTCTCAACCACCAACTTGATTAAACTTATGATATTGCAGTTGTAGATACATGAGTAATTTCATGCCTGGATGAGAATTCAATAAGGATTGTGCGGGTCAAGTTTGTGTGGATTTTTTTTCCGTCAACCAAACCAGAGGGACGATGATTTTCCATTTGGTATCGCGAACTGGAAAATTAAGGGCCTACATCTACCTAGAGGCCCTAAAAATTGCCCAAACTTTCATTTTTTCTGGGAAACGGTTGGTGAAAAAGAAATGCATTTTTTTAACACAAAAGCACAAATATTGAGGGCATGGAAAAAAATCACGAAAATACAGAAAAAAAAACAAAAACGATCACTTGCGAATGATGAAATTTTTTTCGCCACGTTTGGCGGTGGACACTCTTCAGCTCGAACGGTCCATCCGAAATCTAAAAGCCAAACGGGTTATTCACGTTGACAATAAATACGAGTCGTTGACGATCGTCGATTGTTTTAATCTTTTTTTTTAACAACGTGCCGACGACTTGAAACTCGAGCGTACGAAATCTATGAACAAAGTCATCGTTTTTACGTAACTATTGAAAAGTGAAGATCGATTTGAGAAAAGTGAGATCGTCAACGACCTTCACATGTTTCACATCGTATATCGTGTAAATTTGAAAAGAATCCATCAAGTGGTTTTCGAGATATCATGTCCACCGACTTTGAAAACAGTGCGTCGAGAAAAACGTGTTTAAGGGGTAAGGCCACTGTAAATTTTTTGAAAAATCGATTTTTTTTTATTGGCTTAAAAAATAGTTTAAGTTTAAAATAAAAAATAGTTTAAGTTTCTCCGAAACTTCTTTTTTTAATTTTTTCCAATAAAAAACTATTCGCAAAACTTTAAACGCGTTTTTCTCGAAACATGGTTTTTCAAAATGGCACGCAGCATAACTCGAACAATTTTCATTTTTTTTACTTGAAATTTTAACCAGATGTGAACATTTACATTATCTTGAGAATGTCGATCGGAATTTTCAAGAACTTTATTTATTGATTTTTTATTAACAAAAAACTTGCCGTTTTTTTCGTCAAAAATCAATTTTTTTTTTCTAACGCACGCCAAATCCACAAAAATTGATACTTTTTGAAATCCGATCGACATTCTCTAGCTATAGCCCTCTAGATTAATGGTTTTTTTTTGTTCTAGATTCAAAAGTGCACCAGTGGTGCTGCGTGCCGCGGAGCCCTGGAAGCAAAACATGTCCCGGGAAGATAGCTGTGGAACCGCCATTTTGTTTTTTTTTACTGTAAAAAAATTTTATAATAAAGTTTAATGTATGCCCGATAACACCATTAAAAGATTTTTTTCAAATACCTTCAATTTCGGGAGCAAAAAATTAGTGAAAAAACCTTTTTTTTGGGCCGTTACAGTGGCCTTACTCCTTAAGGCCTTACCCCCACTTGTAGCGTAAAAAAGGCCTTTTTCATGAATTTTTTTTTAAAGAAAACTATAAAACTTTTTTAATCGATCAATATACCATCTTAAAGAACACAACTTGAAGAACTTTCGGTAATTTTTTTATTGAAAAATATTACATTGTTTAGTGGCAAATGGCCGTCAATGAAATAATGTTTTTATATACACGGTTTGCGGTGACCAACATTGCGGCGAAGTGGATCATCTGAAAAAGAAAATGCGGATGGATTTAGTCAAATATAAGTATAAACTAGTCTTTAATCGAAGGATTTTAAAAAATATTCATTTTTTACAAAATGGCGGACAGTCAAAGTTAATGGTTCGATTTTAACGAAAAAAAAACGGCCGTTTTTTGGCGATAAAGTGGCCATTTTTTTCGAAAAAAAAAAATCGAACGATTAAAGACTACATTTTTATGTATTAAATAAGCCTGCAAAATTGCAAGAAGATCGGTTCATTGGTGTTCGAGTAATCTTGGTCACCGACTTCAGAAATGCCATTTTGAGAAAAACGCGTTTACAGTTTCAATTTCAGTTTACACGAAGAACGGATTTTTCTATTTCAACGCTCATATCTTAGTCAATTTTGTTCGGATCGACTTGAAATTTCCAGGACATATTCTCAGATACTTATACTCCAAAAAAATGCAATAAAAAAAATCGTTTTTTTTTTCAAAATCGCAAGTGGGGGTAACCCCTTAAGGGCTCAGACGCTAAGAAAGGCTATTTTCATGATTTTTTAAAATAGCTTTATATTATAGATATTAATAGAAAAGTTGTTACACCTCATAAATACACTTTCGAAATACATTGAAACATTTTTTTATGTATTTATGTAACCCAAACAAACTTCAAACGAATCTCATGAAATTTTAATCACATATTCTTTACAACTATAGCTATAGCACACATCAAGAATTTTTTTAAATCTTGATATTTACTATTTTTTGTCAAAAACGGTAAAAAAACACGTTTTTTTTTGTTTTTTCGAAAAATGTCCGCCATTTTCTTATTTTTGTATATATCAAAAATCGTGTGATATGCGCTATATCAATTAACATACTGAATCTAAAACTGTTTGATGTTTTTCTTTCGGATGATCCATCTCCGAGATTTCATCAACAGCGCAGACCTACAATTTTCTCAGAAGATTTTTTCAACCACCATTTTCGTCTACAAACAGTGACTTAAGAAAATAAATAATTTTTTAAAATGTATTTCGAAAGTGTAACAACTTTTACATCAATATCTATAATATAAAACTATCAAAAAAAGCATGAAGATAGCCTTTTTTAGCGTCCAAAGTGAGAAGACCCCTTAAAGTATGAAGTATGGTGTCTTCTGGCGCTCACCCAGCTGACTGTTAGAAGCTGCAGCTCATTCAATTTTAGAAATATTTTAATGAAATTTTCTGGTAATATAGCTAAAAGGCGATACCATAGAAAGAATGTTTTTGAAAAATGCAATTTTTTGTACCCACGTAGGGAGATGTATCCCGCTAAATGAAATGTCCGCGAGATCGCGTCGTTGTCACTTTTTTTTGGATGCGAAAAAGGTGGCCTCAATGAAAACGGTTTCCTTGGTGTGTATTTCACACCAAGGAAGCCGTATCAATTGTTCATTCTCGCGCAGTTGTGTTTATGCCTGTCGAGTGTACGGCCGTACTTGAACCTCACGAAGGCCTTGAGGAAATTCACGGGGGAATATGAGGGCGAAAAAAGAATCCATGAACCCCACATGTATGCCCGCACTCTCGACGGAGAGAAGCCTTGTCCCAGTTCATCGGGGAACTCTCCGCGCGTGTGGCATATTTGGAAAGTGAATAGGGGAACTCTCACGTGAGCTATAAATTACCCGATGAATTAAACGGTGTTAATTCGTCGATTTGGAAAGCCCCGAGAGCACGCCGACAAAAGACCATATTCCATATTCGTATCTCGTACGTATATGTGTAGCAAGCGTAACAACAAAGTGCATATACGAACGTCCCGATATTCTCGACACATATAGCGCGCGCCAGGAGAAAATGGCACGGATATCCACAGACGTTCGCGTCGTTCTCCCACACTGCTGGACGTAACTATAGAACTTGATAGGATGTAAGCATGACGTTGGTCCTTTTTTTGTTCCCTTTTCAGGCTTTTCGCTCTCCGGCGTAACACTCTAATTATAGGTGAGTCGAAGACACGTGGGTGACCATTTGGGGAAATTTGAACCAATTGAAGATAAGGACAAGGGTGAAAATTTGGATAATCGGGATACTGGTGGAAATTAGTGGTAGTGAAAAAAGCTCGCAGGTTAATAGCCAGTTTTCTTCCAGATAGATCCGCTAGTGATCCGATCATTGTGAGTCGTCGGATGGCTTGATGCTGAGGCTGCCATTTATAATACGAAATAAATTTATTCCCTATGCACATTGATAATATATAATTGATAAAATTGATAAAATTGATCATAATTAAGAATAATTGTTTCAATAATATCTTCCTATTAACAATAGTATTAATAATATATTATTTAATAAAATATACATAATAATATATTGAGTATATTACAGTAAAAAATAAAAAGACGTGATTCATCAAAAAAATAAAATTACACGTATTTAATCTGCTAGCTTTAACATCTGGATCAGATTTTCCTTAAGGGGGTCCTTAGGGGGGTGGGGACCTTTTGGCGAGGAAAAAATTTGCTGATTTTGATGATTTTTTTTTAAAGTAAAGATTTCTTCACCATTTTTGACACTTAGGGTATGTTTTATGACTATTTTTCGCTGTTATATAGGATTTTTTATTTTTATTAATCTTTCAAAATGGCGGAGGTATGGCACGGTCTACTAAACTGCATTTTCAAAATTAGCGTGACCCACAGCTGAAAAAGTAATCGACCGATTCTGAAATAATTTTGTATAAATCTTTCTAACCTTATTGTCTAAAACATGACTCTGAATGTTTTTTGCAAATAAACAAAAAAAGGTATTTTTTGATTGCTAAATGTAGCAATTTATCCAGAAAATTCAATCTTTTCGTTTGAAAGCATACCATTACATGGATTTTTAATATTTCTCACTTTTTCTTGGTTTATATTCTGCGTATGCGTATTAATGAAAAATAAATCTCTTTAGGTAATTTTCAGATCAATCCTCCCAATGCTACGTGTCACGCCGTCTGACGACATCCGCGCCGCAACCCGTTTAGAAGACCGTTCCATACAACCGCCATTTTTAAAAACCAACAAAAAAATACCACCTCACAGCCAAAAGTAGTAATACAATATACCTTAAATCTTAATAATGGAGAATAAATCTTCCCTTAAAAAAAAATCACCAAAACCAGCAATGATTTCCTCTCCTAAAGGTATCTCCCCCTTCAACAACTGCTATCGGTTGTATTTCCATTTGGAGAATTATATCCGGAAGCTTCGCAACTGTGCCTCGAGACTTCTAGCTATCGTTTCTAAGTCCTCGGCGAAAAGATCCGCTCGTGACTTATCGCCGATTCACATGTTGCGGAACTAATTTAATCTCGTAAAAGCTCAATATCACCCATCCACATCTCTCGAACTTAGATATCCAAAATCCACATATCAATCGCTAGCTCGACCGACAAAAGTTACCATGTAGCTCGTTACTCTAGTGAGTTGCAGACAGAGCCCAGATCGAGTTTCGCGCAAGGCGCTCTCGCCACCGAAGAGAGCTTGGCGCGTGAAACGAACGAAAGCGAATGCGAGCTCCCCGTTACCTTATACGGATTTAGCCTAATTTCGAATCTCGCAATGAAAGAGTGACAAGAGGGATACACAGCGCACACACACACACACACACACACACACACACACACACTCACACAGCGCGCACACACACACACACACACACACACACACCACACACGCACGCGCAAACGCACACGCACACGCACACGCACACACACACACACACACCCACAAACACACAAACACACACGCACACGCACACGCGCACACACACACACACACACACACACACACACACACACACACACCCACAAACACACAAACACACACACACACACACACACACACACACACACACACACACACACACACACACACACACACACACACACACACACATGCATATTCATCCTGCTGCTTGTGCCACCTCAAGGAATTCTGAAGACAGTGTGCGAGAGCGAGCAACATCATTTTGCAACGCGCTGAGGCGAATAATGTTTACAATATCGGCCATTACTCTGCTCTCTTGTCTTCTGTCATCGCATCAGGCACGTCTGATGGCATATCGCTTTTAATTGAAGGTGGTGGGTCAGTCGTCATAATCGGTATTTGCTCTCGAGAGACTTCCCTTTACCTACATGCTAAAAATCGGTATTCATATCCGGAGAAATAGAAATAATTTCAACAGTTTTACATTCACGTTGACATTGTTATTAAACCGTTGGTGAGTAAATAAATATATGTATGCATATGTTTTTATTGACGTATTTACACGTACAAATGAAAATCGAAAGTATACTCGAGATAAAAAATCACACGGAATAAGATCTGTCAATAAACGTACCATTTGCATTATTTTTATTTAATGAGTTATTACCGTCGCTAGCAAAGATTTTTCCTTGTGTGCTTTCAGTGACGACAATGTACGAATTTTCGACTCGTCACTTTGCTGAGACTTGATTTTTCTCGTATTCGCGAAAACAGATAGCAGGATTGAAGAAAATTGATCACGAGGAGTGCGGTTTTCGCGGTTTGTTTGCGGATACCGACGGCGAGGGCGATTCGTTCGAGGTCTTGGAAACTCTTTGTACAAGCTACGAAGCCTTTTTCTGGCCATCGTGTCTGCGAGGCGTCTCGAGCTCTGGGCGAGTTGATGCATTGCGGCATCTTACGCACGTACCATCTCGATATATATACATATATATATATACACATATATGGATAATTTTCTCTCATTTTTACGTTAACATTTTTGTATATTTAATTTTCGGATTTATAATATTTATTTTTACCGTCAAATTTCTGTAGATGGTACACTTTCAGGGTTTTTTTCAACATTCAATGCGTACTCAATACCCAATTGTGCGAAAAGTAATGAAACGTTTTTTTTTCCTCTTAATAATCATGAAATGATGTCTGATTAATTTTTTTTTTCAAATTTTGGTCAATCGGGCAAGAAAGACCGATGAACGGATCAATTTGGAATTTTGCATGGCTCTTGGGGACATATTGAGGTAAATGACCGTCCATAAACATTAGTGTTTATCGCAATATTTGCAAAGTAGCGGTGGATTTTATAAAAACCAAGAAAACATAGTTTTTTGTACTTTTTAAAAACTGATGGCAAAACAATTTCACTACAATAACAATCAGAGTTTGAAGAGTATGTATTCACGTTTCCAAAACTGCCGGCCGAATTCCCGTACGACCATATTAGTTCCTGTGATATTGATGACTGAAGACAAAAGAACGTTTTTTTTTATTCAAAGACCGACATCTCAGCGAAAAATGGTCGTACGGGGTTTAAAAAAGCAAATTGGAGTGAATTGAATGGGCTCAATGACCTTGATTTTGGTTAGGTCCTAAAAAAATCTTCGACACCCGTGCAGAACTTTGAGAAACGTAAACATTTGCAACATTTTTTTTTCGTGATATTTCTTCCGACCGCGCAATCAGTGATTTTCAAAAAACAAAAAATCATTGTCAGAACAGAAAACTAGAAACTTCAAGCTTCAAAATCCTTTTTTTTACGACCATTTTTGACGAAGTTACGGCCTTTCGAAAAACACGAAAAAAATGGTCAACATTTCTTGCTCCTTTAATTTTTTGTGTCAGTGTATATGTTAATATATATTTATATAAAAATATCAACATAAAAATAAGAAAAAAAAAATACAGAAAACCATTTCGCAAAAGTTTTCGCAGCATCCTTCGGGACCTCCAACTGCGTTCCGAATTTCCTATTTTTTCAGTTCACACAAAGTCCTCGGGGAGTGTTCTTCCACATTGGAAGATTACATTTCTCAAGTTGAAAAGGATCAGAAAACAACATGTAACATTCGCCCACGAAGTCTTTTATTCGCGAACATTTTTTTGCTCGAATCGACTTTCTAAAGGATTTTTTTTTTTTATTCACAACGATGACATAATTTTCTGTGTGTATGGTCAATGGATTCTACTAACAATGGCTGGATCCTACTGGTAGCCGCAGCCCGCGAACGTGATCGCGCTGCTCTTCAGACCAAGCTCTCACAGCCATACGCGTACGGCGAGTCTCGAGGATCCTCGAAGTTTGCAACTCTCGGAGGACTCGAGAAGAAAGAAAAAAAAATATGTATTACGAGTGTTATTGAGCGTTCTTAATGGGCGACTTTGTATGCCAAGTATTCCAACTGCCCACTCAAAATATTCTTGACGGACAAGACGCTCGGCAATAGCCCGGAAAGGAAGTGGCCACCTCGAGAATCACGCGAGACAGTACAGCCGATAAAACTTTGCTGGAATGAGCGAGGACTCTCGATATTTCGCTACGATGTGACCTAATGTTAACGAGACAGTGGATAATAAAATATATAAGTTGGCAAATTCAACAAAATTTGCATGACACAAAACAATCCCAACATCGATGTTCGAAGATAAATTTCTGAGAGTGAACATCATTCACGAAAAAACAGTAATTTATACGGAGTGCTAATATTTTACACTTGGGCAATTTGAAATTTATTCTTCCTCGATTATGTTTTCTACATTCCTACTGTTCGGATAAAATCGTTCCCCCAACGTTTTCAACTTTCGATTCGGTTCCCACATCATAAACGACGAAAAAAAATATTTACACAGATATTTTTTAAATCATAATTAAATAAAATTTCATCGTCATTAAATTAAAAAATTCCGTAATAAAAAAATCGGTATTTTTTATTGTGATTAAAAAAATGTATTGTAATTTAAAAAATCAGTATTTTTTAAATCGTCATAGGAGCAGGCCCGAACCCGTTAAAGTATTAATGTAACGTTGTACGGAGAAGCTCCTCGCGTGTGTAAAAAGAATGTTAGTTTTAACGTCCCCTGGCGTATACATAATTTTTCGCCGTAGTCCTGGGCCCGCTGCCTTCGTATGATATATTTTAGGGTCCTGTTTCGCACGTGTAGTCGATCTGTTTGCAACTCTCTCTCTCTCTCTCTCTCTCCCTCTCTCTGACTCACTTGCTGTCCCTTCGTAGCCAAAAATTCTGCATTCTCCGACTAAGGGGATGCGGAGATTGAGTGGAGGAAGAAAAGAGGAAAGCCGCGTGCTCTTGCGTATTATACGCGCTGTAACGCTCCGAGCGTTCGTTAAGCAACTTTAAGGGCTGCATATATATATATATATATATATATATATGGCATAACCTCTGCAGCATATACGTGCGAAGGTATTTACGGTGGGTCGTAAAACGTCTCTTCACGGCACTTGACTTTGAGACCCAAGAAAGGGGCCCTGTCGTGAACGGTGAAAAGAACTTCGAGCCTGCGCCCAATACAGAAACTCCGCTATATTGCGAGGCAGTGAAAAAATTGAGAATACAGCGATGTAAAAGGAGTAAGCAAAAGAGAGACAGGGAAAGGGAAACCGATGAAAAACTGTCCGACCTCGCCGATTATTGGTGGAAAAGTTCGATCGTCGAATCAGACCAGTTTACGAATTGTTTTTCCGCACTACGATCAAACTCAAGCTCCATTGATTTATCTTCGGTTCAGTGCACGCGTATAAACATTGGATTTAAAAAGCCATCGCTGTCGATTTTTGCACTTGTGCTGAATTTGCGAGCGCAGCCTGAAGAATATTGTCATTCCGTTGGTTCATTGAAGGATCGAAGGACAAGAAACGTGAGGGAGCATCTCATGCGGAGGATCCCGTCGGTCGTCAAAACTCATCAGGAATCTCGGCGAGACGAAAATTTCGTTGGAGACGGCGCCAGAGCCCGATCGGACGATCCCGCGAACGTGTTTCAAAAAGTCCTTCGCCAATTTCGGTAGCAGGATCTCTCGCTTGAAATTAATTTGGACAAGTGTGAGAGAGGCCCGAGATAGGGAGGACAAAAAGATAAATAAGGGGGGAAAAAATTTGCGAATAATTCTACTGGTCTTCTTGCTGTTTGGTAACTTCTCATTTGTATGGGGAGGGGGACGTATACCGAAAAGGGTGTATTACGAGAGGAGGATATTCGTGTACGTGTATATCGGGAGTAACCGTACATACCCTGGTTCGCATTTATAGTAGCGGCGCGATTCGATTGTTGGCTTATTTTCATTCTCATTGCCTCGCGAGCTGATATAATTCCTCTTCAAGCGCGTCTTCAAGGAAGATCGTTCTTCCTTTCCTTGTCTTCCTCCTCCACTTGTTCGTCGCTACACGTTGCCGAAAATGGTCCGGCGTCGCCGAACGAGTTTTAAAAATACCTCGGGACAACTTTGGGAAGCGTTCCCGTACACGCAATTCACCGTGGGGGGCTAGTCCGCGGAAGATTTTTTTGTTCGCCGGATTGGGCGCCATTCGAGACGGGGGACGCGTGGTGCTCCGGCCCTTTGGCCTTTCGCGGTATGTTCTCCGCCACCCTTGCCTGTTGATCGCTCGGTCATCACCTTTCCTTGTGGACTTGTGTCCCTCTCTCATTGGATCCTTCGCGAACGAATCACCATGCTCTCCTCGCCGTGTATGATATATTTTACTGCTGTGTTCTCCGGGTTCGACGAACTCCGTGAGACGCCGTGGTTCGGCACTTTAGCGCCGAACCTCAATGCCGATCGTTCGGACATTTCACAAAAGATTTACACTTTTTGTATCTGGCTTACGAATGCACGGGGAACATTGCTTGACAATGATAGTCGTTGAAATTTTATGGCAAGGGTCGTGCGGGGTGATGAAAGGGGACGAAATGGAGCTTGAAAAGTGTCAGGTTCTTCAGTGCAGATATTGTCGCGGAGATCCAATTGCGATTCCCATACTTGTTCCCACTTCCTGATAAGGGTCCAATGGATCATCGTATTGGGTGCGTATAATAAAACGTCACACTCGTCCATTGGATTCTAACTGGGATTCGCCATTGGAATCCAATGTACGGGGAATCCTTTAGGATTCAAATTGGATTTGTACCTCGAATTCTAACGGGGAATCCCGATTAGAATCCAACGTACGAATCCAGTCGGGATTCTCCATTAGAATCCAATGTACGAATCCAATAGGGATTCTTCATTAGAATCCAATGTACGAATCCAATAGGGATTCTTCATTAGAATCCAATGTACGAATCCAATCGGGATTCTCCATTAGAAACCAATGTACGAATCCAATGGGGATTCTTCATTAGAATCCAATGTACGAATCCAATCGGGATTCTCCATTAGAATCCAATGTACGAATCCAATCGGGATTCATCATTAGAATCCAATGTAGGAATCCAATTTCAATCCTATAGGATTCCCACATTATCGAACGGAATCCGATAGGATTCTTGATGGATCCAATCGCATTCTGCACGTTTCATTTTCTAAACAAAATATATAAATATACAAAGTAAGTGAATTTTGAAGAAGCATAAATCGCTCAAGAAGATATATCTGAAAAATCGATTTGAATCACATCACTGAAAATCCACTGTAATAATCATTTGTCATTTATTTAACTGTACTTTGACATGATATCCGACACACAGATACGCTAGTTTTTCCTCGTGACTTTTCACATATTTTCGATTCGAATGTGATGAGAATTGTCAAACGGCGTTCATCGGGACAGTGCAGAATCCAATCGAATCCCAATGAGGCCTCCCTATGTGCGGTGCACCTTGGGACTCGCCGACAAATTTGTGCACGGGATCACGTAAGGATATTTTTTTTGAAGATCTAACAAAGTCTGGTTGACAATTTCAAGTAAAAAATTCTCAAATGATGTCAATCTAACAAATCCCTATAGAGATGTCGGTGCATGTTGGGACCCTCCAACAAATTTGGGACGAAGATCACAAAAGAGTTTTTTTTTTGCACGAGATCTCGAAGGGTAATTTTTTTGGACGGGATCACAAAAGGATATTCTTTTTTCAGAGATCTGACAAATTCCGATTGAGAATGTCAAATAAAACATTTTCAAACGTCGTCAATTGGGAAAGAGCGCGGAATCCAATTGGATCTCAATGAGGACTCCCTACGTGCGGCTTCCCTATTAAATCCCTATAGGGATGTGGTCGGATTTGGGGACTTCCCAACAAATTTCCGTACCGGTTTTGTCAAACAGCGCGGTAAACACTGGAAACCAAGGTTGCGTTGACCAATGAGCCACAACCGCAATTTGGGTGACCTTGTCAATGATTATCTTTCGGAGTGTCTTCAAGATTAGTGAGAAAGGTGGAAAGGAGTAGAATTTCAAACCTGTCCAACCGTTTATAAATGCGTCCACTGTCTATGCTTCAGGGTCTCGTTCACGAATAATTTTTTTTTTTTCACTTCCACATTGCATCCCGTCGCAGAATGTCGCATCAAGTCTAGATTACCACCATATATTAGTATCTATGGGATAATAAATCTTACGAATTTCAACTTTGCATTTATATTCTTGCAGGGGTTATAAAGGCGGAAACAAGGAAAAATATGATTTTTCAGGAAAACGGTGCAAGCGATTTTTGTGGTGAAAAGTATGCTATGTAAATCGATGACACTCCGAGGACTTTTTTCATCCGACCAAAAATACGCATAAAATATGTTGAATTAATAGGGGAGACCTATAGACGAGGAAAAAATTTGTCGATTTTCATGGATTTTTTTAAAAGGAAAAATTTCTTTACCACCTTTAAGACTTCGGACATCTTTTATTACTACTTTTGGATGTTACATGGTATTTTTATTAATGTTTAAAAATTGCGGAGGTATAGCATGGTCTTCGAAACTGCATTTTCAAAACTGCCGTGACATATAGCTAAAAAAGTAATCGCCCAATTCTGTTGAAATATGGTACACATTTTTCTAACCTTACTGTCTAAAACATGACACTAATTTTTTCTGAAAAAAGTATTTTTTTATTGTAAAGTGAAGAAGGAAAATGCAATCTTTGATTTCAAAGCGTACCATTTCATCGATTTTCAATATTTCCCACTTTTTCTTGGTTCACATTCTGCATATGAGTATTAACGAAAGAAAAATCTTCGTTGGTTTTCTCCTCAGATTAATCCCGCCGACGCTACGTGTCACGCCGTCTGTCAACATCGCCCGCAATCCGTTTAGAAGACCGTGCCATACCTCCACCAATTTTAAAGAATAATGAATAAAAATAAATACCATGTAAAATCCAAAAGAACTAATAAAACATACCCTACTTTCCGAAATTGGCGAAGAAAACTTTCCGTAATAAAAAAATCATGAAAATCAGCAATGTTTTCCTCGCCTAAGGTATCTCCCCCCTTAAGAAAAATCGAGATTAAGTGTCAAAGTAATACTTTTAGTAAAAAAATACATGCTTGTAATGAATCCTTTAAGGGGTTATCCCCACTTGCGATTTTGAAAAAATCGATTTTTTTAATTGCATTTTTTTGAAGTATAAGTATCTGAGAATATGTCCCGAAAATTTCAAGTCGATCCGAACAAAATTGACTGAGATATGAGCGTTGAAAGAGAAGAATCCGTTGTGTAAAAGACCGCGTTTACGAAATTTTAAACGCGTTTTTCTCAAAATGGCATTTCTGAAGTCGTTCACCAAGATTACTCGAACACTAATGAACCAATCTTCTTGAAATTTTGCAGGCTTATTTAATACATAAAAATGTAGTCTTTAATCGTTCGATTTTTTTTTTCGAAAAAATGGCCGTTTTATAGCCAAAAAACGGCCGTTTTTTTTCGTTAAAATCGAACCATTAACTTTGACTGTCCGCCATTTTGTGAAAAATGAATATTTTTTAAAATCCTTCGATTAAAGACTAGTTTATACTTATATTTGACTAAATCCATCCGCATTTTTTTTTTCAGATGATCCACTTCATTATATAAAAACATTATTTCATTGACGGCCATTTGCCACTAAACAATGTAATATTTTTCAATAAAAAAAATTACTGAAAGTTCATCAAGATGTGTTCTTTAAGATGGTAAAATCCAAAATAACTAATAAAACATACCCTACTTTTCGAAAATGGCGATGCAAACTTTTCGTAATAAAAAAATCACGAAAATCAGCAATGTTTTCCTCGCCTAAGGTATCTCCCCCCTTAAGAAAAATCGAAATTAAGTGTCAAAGTAATACTTTTATTTGAAAAATTACATGCTTGTAATGAATCCTTAAAAAAATAGGTATCTACATATGCAATCTCAAGAAAGAGATTCGAAATAGAATCAAGGAAACAGTCTACGTCATCAAGAACAAGAGAGTGCACACCCAACAAAAAGTGATGTATCTTTGATCGTTTAAACGTCGCTGCTCTCAAGGTTTCTCATTGTTAACAAGTGCTCCGCTGATCCAGTCCTAGATCTCCATTGAAACGAACGTCTATGCGGCACGAAATTTCTCCGGTAAAATTTTCTCGTTGCGTCAATTGCAGGTACGAGCGGATCGCTATCGGCCCCATCGCTTCTGGGCCTTTTTGTTTTTGCGTGAAGCCACTTGGCAATTATATCAACGCATTCTGCGAAAGTACAATGGCGCAACGACGCAACGAAACCTGGTAAAGCGAAACGGGAGTAAACCTCGTTGACATTTAGTGCCGTCCCCGTGAGGCCCCGATGCCACTTGAGATCTGCAGGCCGTGGTCTGCTTACGTACCGTAAACGTAGACGCACGCGAGGGACGGAAATGAGAGAGCAAGATTATAGTGAATAATACGTAAGATAAATAGACATATATATTTTTTTAATGCTGCAGGCCATTTCCCATTCACGTATACCAGCAGGTCGACCTCGCCTCTCTCTCTCTCTCTCTCTCTCTCTCGCCATTTTTTTTTGTTCCTCTCGTTTTCTCTTTCCGCGGAGAGCGTCGCATTGCGACAAAATCCCACTTGCACGCTTCCGCAATGTAGCAAGAGAACCCAGGGGGCACATACACGGACGGCATATACGTGCGATAAAGAGCGAGGGGGCAAAAGGGCGATAAGAGGAAAAAGGAGCGCTAAAAGAACGAGATTGCACCGTTGATACATTTTATATTTAGTTGAGAGTACGCGCTTGCAGCAAAATATATTTCGGCGTGACTTGAATTTCTACGCTGAACTCAACAGGATAAAAAAATCTTTTAATATTCACTTCCAGGATTATTATTTATCGCTGCGGCTTAGCCGTTGTTTACGGCAACAATATTATTTTACTAATTCTCCTTGGCAACGATCGTTAACTCGCTTGAGAAGCTTAGGGCGTAATTGAACTTTTTGCCCCAGTATTGCCGTATGCTAGTCGCGTCGATGAAATACGATCGTGCGAAGGGGCCGTTCACTTTTAATGGAAAACTAACGATAGGGTTAAGAAGTTATAAAAGTTCGAGGCAAAAATGTACATACTGTCAAACTGCAGTAAAATTGCGGATTTTTCCGACTATTTATAGTGGTACGATATTTCCCATATTAAGGAAGAATCTATCATCGTTTACCTGCGTGATTACTACCTCAGTTCCTCAAATGTTTGTGCACCAACAGGGAACATCACCCAAGTGTCCTCCTTCGATTTTGTTGAAACTCATTTATGTGATAAAGCATTGAAAATTATTAGAGGCTTATTTTTTTTATCGGTGGAACTATGATTTTAAGGGGGGATACCACTCGTCAGAGAAAGGCGTGTCAAGGGGTGCTTTTGCAGTTTCAGCCACAAGCAGTCTACGAACGTGAATGAAACAAAAACCAAAACTCTTCTAATGTGAAACGACGAAAATTAGCTGTAGAAGTGTTGACAAACAATTTAATTAAGGGGTAACAGGCCTTTTTTCGAAGAGTGGTTTCCCCCCTTAAACTGTTTTTCCGCCAATAAAATAAAATAAGTGTCTATCAGTTTTCAATGCTTTATCACATATGTGAGTTTCAACAAAATCGAAGGTACGCACTTAAAGGAAGGATCTGCCTTGTTGGGCCAAAAATAGTTCGATTTTTTACCAATTTTTTATGCAAAAAGTATTAAATATAGAATGTTGACTAAGCGGTCAACATACTGGATCATTGAACGTCAAAATATTTTTTAAAGTTTGACTAAACTGGGCGATGACTTTCTTCGCTTGCGGAAGTCCCAAGTCCCGGACAGGTGATCTGAAGCAAAAAAATCAAACATATTTTAACTTCGTACAATATCGTGTATAAGTTGACCTACAATCAAGAAAAATTGAAAAATAACAAAATAGTGTGCAAAAAACTGCGAAAATTTCTGGAAAAAAGAACTAACTTTCTTTCGATCGCTCACTACTTTTTTATTTTTCAATTTCATTTCTTGATTCTAGGTCAACTTATACACAATATTGTACGAAGTAAAAATATCTTTGATTTTGCTTCAAATCACCTCTCCGCGACTTGGGACTTCCGCAAGCGAAGAATGTCATCGTCCGTGCACCGACACACGTCGCTCCTCTCACTCCCACCACAATGTTGTGTCATAATTTAAAAAATATTTTGATGTTCAATAAAGACCGCTTAGTCAATATACCAAACATCAACTTTCTATATTTAATACTTTTCGCATAAAAAATTGGTGAAAAATCGAACATTTTTTGGCCCAACAAGGCAGAATTTTCCCTTAAGTGATGTTCCTTGTGAGACCTCCATCGATGAACGAAGAAACTGGTCCGAGTTCCAGACACCAAGCGGAATTTACTAAAATTCGAAGTCCAGCTAATTGTCGTCAGAAGTTACCGAACTTCTAGAATCTAGAAGTTTGACTATCTGCTAATTAGAACTTACCAGCAAGTGCGATCCAAACCTTGATCCAAGTTCTCGTTAACTTAGATTCGATCTTATTGGGAATTCTATTGTATTTCCAGTTGTAGTTAGAAACTAGTGCTCGGACCAAGTTCTTGTATCACGTACACAGGCCTCCAATGACAGGTATTAGCGACCGTAGCATGCCTGCCGGAATTCGATCAAGATTGGCGACTGCGGCAATCACTAAATGCATAATCGATGGATCTACCATCATATCGCATCCGTTGATGACTTCCAATCAGAAACCATACGAGTAATATGGTTTTCTGTTCGAAACCATTGCAACAACGCTTCCCTTCGATACGATTAAAACTTTTTTGAAACGATTCATGCAAGAAGACAGTCTTCGCAGCATAACTTCCTCTCTCTACTATCCACGACCGGTTTTCCTTTCATTGCAGAAGCTCTTGACGGAATGTCCAGACCGCGATCAAGATTAAGAGGTTTTTGGACTTGCACGAAGGGCTAATACTTCACGGTGTTTTCGAGAAGCGATTTCCAGTGAACATTACGTGTTTCGCGGTAAAGAGACACGGGTACGATAATCTCGGAGTGTACGAACGTGACGAAGAATATGAACGAGAGGGCAGAAGAAGCGTGAAAAGAGATGGTCGGGAGTCTGGAGGTTCCGGTAGTAACTCAAGTCGTACGGAGAGTGTCTTCGTTGTCGTTTTTCTTAACGAGATGTAACTCAAGACTACTTATGTAAGCTTCTCTGAATAATAATACCCTGCTATGTTGCTCTCGGTGCTGTTTGCGAGAAGGATCGGCGTATAGTCGTCGTAAGCGAGAGCTAAAGACCCCGAAGACCGCGGGTGTGTAAGGGGAGCGTATAGAATCTTGCCTCAAGCTTACGCTACCGCTATCCGATGCTAATTCCCAGGAGCCACAGAGACTCCTCGTCACAGAGTTCACATCAAGTCCATACAAGGTTTCATAGACATACGTTCCTTTCTGCGCTCGTTTCAGAGAGTTGTACAAATCGCGATGAATCTTTGGGCTGCGGAGTGAACGAAACGGTGTATAGATTCTCCCCAACTGGCTGAATATTCAAAAACGGACGCACGTGCCCCGTGCAGAAATTGTCGTAGGGATCCAATTGAACTCCGATACTTGTCCCCATATGCGACAGGGATCCAATGGGTCATTGCATTGGTCGGATAATCGAGACTCTCCATTGGAATCCAATGTATGAAAATAATTTGAATCCTCAGGAATTCCCACATCATTGAAGAGAATCCGTTACGATTCTTGATGGACCACCCAACATTCTGTACGTTGAATTTTGTAGAAAAAATATATATACACTGCGACCTCTATTATCGGGACCTCCACAGTTGCAACAGCCCCCCACTATGTGCCGAATGTCGATCAGTGTAACGTATGGTGGGAGAAGCACCAGGCTCTAGCGTGAGGCTCGAAACATGCTAGACAATAAGAGGGGGCTTTGAGGGCCACTGCCATCAGCTACGTCAGGTAGGCAGTGTTTGCTTGATGGCGCGCAACCTCCATTTTTGCAGGCGTGATGTGGAGCCAGTCCCGCCGTGTGCCGATAATGGAGGTCGCAGTGTAGATATACAAAATGAGTGGATTCAAAAAAAGTATAAATCGCTTAAAAAGTATATCTTAAAAATCGAATTGTAAAGTAAGTCCACTTTAATTGTTTATTGTTATTCATTTAACTGCACTTGACATAATATCGCCACACACGTACACGTTAACGAAGCGTGCAGGTTATGCTGCCACACGCCAAGTTTTTTCTCGTGACTATTTACACATTTTCCATTCTAAAGTGATGAGAATTGTCAAACGGCGTTTATCGGGGAACAGTGCAGAATCCAAATCGATCCCAATGAAAACTTCCTACGTGCGGTGTCCCTAACAAATCCCCATAGAGATGAAGGCGCATCCGGGGATTCCCCGACAAACTTGTGCACGGGATCACGAAAGGA
Organism: Ophion obscuratus; assembly: GCA_964007375.1. Classification (NCBI taxonomy): domain Eukaryota; kingdom Metazoa; phylum Arthropoda; class Insecta; order Hymenoptera; family Ichneumonidae; genus Ophion; species Ophion obscuratus. Next base: position 1,632,026 of record OZ023321.1, read on the forward strand.
TATTTTTTCTGCGGACATCCAACAAACTCCGGTTGAGAGTTTCGAATAAAAATACTCAAACGACGTCGTCCAGGAAAAAGCCCGGAATCTTCAATCCTCATGGATTCCAATGTAGACTCCCTAGATGCGACGTTCCTATTAAATCTCTATAGGAACATGTTAGGATCTGAGGACACCCCAGGAAATTTCGGCACGGGTAGTTAATACTCGAAAATGAAAGGTTGAAAATTCAATTTTTAGCCCCATTCGAGGGATGATCACCCATCAACCCACTCCCAGAGAGATCTTAGTTATTGTCGTTTATAGAAAGTGCAACTTCATTTGATTTTTGCTGGGCAAAAATCGACCCTTTTTGCAATCTCATAGAAGCTTTTAGTACAGTCGTGCTGTATATTGGAATAGGAAAAAATTAGAAGAAGGCTAGTTTTTTGACAGGTGATTTTGTAGGTGACACGGGTGCTAAAACCAAGTTTGCCTAAAATTCGGGGGGTAGGGTTTTTTTTAAGGGGATGGGGTGGATTAATGCCAAACTACAACCCCCACGAGGTCGGCGCCGGGAGACAAAATGTTCAGAAAAATCCGGGTTTTATTTTTGTCCATAGCGCCGAAGTCGTGGAAGTTCATTTTGGGGGTGAAAAAGTGGGGTGAAATTTTGGAAAATCAGTTTTCATTCGATAACTCTTTAGGACAAATTCATACAATTTTTGTTCAAATGGAAACGTTGTAGCCCTTGAAAAGACGCGTCGATCGAGTATTCGATTAACCCTCTCCAATAATATCTTCACCCCCAAAAGAATTGTTGAAGAATCAACAAAAGAATTGTTTATTGAATAACTCAAAAACAATCGATTTTTCGGGGATGGATCAAATGTACGAAATGTAGAGAATTATTTTCTCTATTTTTTTGTTCCTATGCGCAACTTTTGAATATTGCTTTTTCGAACCCCTCTCACGGGTTGAAAATTCAAAATGAAATTCTGGGAAAATTGATCGAAACTAAAGAGATACGAGTTTGGCGATGTGGACAAAAATGTAGCTGAGGCTTCAAGCTACAAATTCTTCCACGGCAGCGAATTCGTGCCGTCAATAGTTTTCCCAGAATTTCATTTTGAATGTTCAACCCCCGAGAGGGGTTGGAAAATCAAAATTCAAGGGTGGTCCATAGCAACGAAAATATAGAGAAAATTATTCTTTACATTTCGTACATTTGAACCATACTCGAAAAACCGATTGTTTTTGAGTTATTCAATAAACTATTTTTTTTTGGTTTTTTAACCATTTTTTGGGGGTGAAGATATTATCGGAGAGTGATGATCGAATACTCGATCGACGCGTCTTTTCAAGGGCTACACCGTTCACACTTGAACAAAAAACGTACGATTTTTTTCTAAAGAGTTATTGAATTGAAACCGATTTTTCAAAATTTCACCCCACTTTTTCACCCTCAAAATGAACATCCACGACTTCGGCGCTGTGGACAAAACTAAAGCCCGGATTTTTCTGAACATTTTGTCTCACGGCGCCGACCTCGTAGGGGTCGTAGTTTGGCATTAATCCACCCCCATCTCCTTTCATCCCCTAAAAAAGAACCCTACACCCCGGTTTTTAGGCAAACTTGGATTTAGCACCCGCGGAACCTACAAAATGACCTGTCAAAAAACTAGCCTTCTAATTTTCTCCGATTCCGCGTTTTTTTCAGCGACAGCACGACTGCACTATTTGCCAATTACCGGTTTATATTTTCCAACGATGTTATAGGGAAAATATTCGATCGTGCGGGACTATCACAAAGTCGAGCCTGAACTTTATAATGGAAGAAGCAAAAAATTACCAGCACTAAACGCACATCTATTATACAGCGCATAATTCGTAAACGTTGAAACTTTCTAAGCCATGGAAAGATATATCGCCTTCTCAGATGCTTAAGAGGAACGTGGCATTTTTGCGACCCAACAGTCCATATTCGTTGCTTTCCAGCTATGTTAATATATTTCTGTACCGGTAAAAAGGCCACTAGACCGATGAATAGTTCGCAAGAGCGCCATTCCGGAGATTACACCCTGCACTTAAGGGGTTACGATCTCTCTCTCTCTCTCTCTCTCTCTCTCTCCCTCTTTTTCTTTCGCGCAACACAACAAAGTTCTGAGACCGCGCATATACATTGTCAAGTTTTATGCACCTACCTTGGCCTGTAACTCTCACCTGAGCCTCTTCCAAGCAATATGGCGTACGCAGTAGAATTTAAGGCTACCGGATTCAAGTTTCTTAGGTCCTTTCGTCTACTAGGAATGGTTCTATACGGGCGGACTGTTCTTATAGGGCGTATCGTGTATTATTGCATACGTACTACGGTGTATGCGACGGGGACTCCGTAATGTGTCGTGTAGGTGGTACTAAAATGGGTGAAGGCAGCGCAGCACCTCGCACAATGGCCTTTCCTCCTGACCGACGCAACAAGTGTTAACCCACACGATATACTCCAGTCTATTTAGCATAAAACATTAATATATAAATAAACGTGACAATGGCTCTGTACGCATACGTACAACTTTTTCGCGGACATCTACGAGAATAGTAAAGAACCGCACGGGATTTCACGATACGAAATGCACTGCCGAAGAAAGTCACGTGGTACCGCAATGTACGGGGAACTTGGGGCAAAGAGGCACGTGATCGTGAGACTTTCAAAAGTAAAGGGCTTTATGACTGGTGTGTGGTTGAAAATATTGTGTCAGTTGAAAAAAATGATTGTCAATTAATTTATTGATTTATTAATCAATTAACGTCTTTATCTAATATTCCTTCGTGTATATTTTCGGGCTTCTAGGATTCCATCCATCTTGTTGTTACTTATCACTTCAATTTATTGAATTCCTTAAGGCTTTATGTACCTCAAAAAAATCGTTTTTTTTTAATAGGCTTCAATGAAGTATAAGCATCCCAGGAATTTTTTAGTTGATATGTATAACCATTGCAAGAATTATATTAACTGAAGAAAGATTATTTAAAAAATTTTAACACGTTTTTCTTGAAATTATTTTTTCAAAATCGGGCGGACTCGTAGCTTCTACAATTTTCAACTGATTGACTTCAAATTTCAATTGTAGCCTCTTAGATGGATTTTCTAGCTAAGTACACACGATTTTTATGATCTATTAACAATTACGGTTTTTATAAACAAATTAAAGTTGTTTTTAGCCGAAAATGCGATTTTTTTTCCCATATAGGGCCAAATGTGCAAAATTCAATATTTTGTAATATTCGTGTGTACTCCGCTAGCAAAACTCATGTAGATTATGAAAAAATAATAATAGTAATAATAATTTTAGGCGGAGGGCCTCAAACAAGGCGTTCTCTTTCTTCCGTCCACTGGGCCGACATTTTTTTTTTTGTAATTAAAAAATTGATTTGACTACCTACTGCTATGTAACATGAACCCTCCAAACCTCGTTTTAATTGCTTCAGTAGTATTTTCTCAATCCCGAAAAAGACTTCCGAAAAGCCTTCGAAAAAGCGGGCGGCGCATCCAACTTATTTAAATTAATTTCAAATGCATTTTGAATTATTACAAATTATCTTGAATACTCTTATAGGAAAAAATGTAATGGCCCATTCGTTTTTGTCAACCACACTATTTAATAACTTGCACTCTGAGAACACTGTAAATTGTTTTGTCACCATTGAAGGGTCGTTATTACCATAAATAAAATATCGTTGGTCATTCTAAGAGATCGATATTTAAAACCACGATATCTAGGAACCACCACGAATGCTCAAAAACGCTTAAAAGGGTAAATGATTTTTTTTCCCAAATTAAATGACTGGCAGTAATGTTCTTTGGCATGAAAGAGCCTCTGCACGGGGCTAGTGCTGAAGCAATGTAAACTGGAGGGTATCTGGGATTGCGCTACTAACTTATTAACGGGAGATAGCCATCCCCGGAATTCTTTGACGTACCTTTCAAACACATAAACGTATATGGTTTTATTCTTTCAAATGTGCACGCGGCGTCTCTTCGTTGGGCTCATATCGCTCGAACGATCTCAGATTTCCATCGAGTATGCAGATGTTCCCAAACGATACCGATACTGCTCTTTCTAAATACGTGCTTTAGCTATTTTAACGTTTGTCCTGGCGAGTCTTTAATGCTCCATAACACAACCGTTTCTCGTAGTACTTTGAATCTCAAACACTTTTGCGATTCACAATCTTTTCGTCGATACGATCCCCCTACTTTTGCAATGTCTGTAGGAATGACTACGAGAACGATATTTTTTTTACCAAAATCAACAATGAATGTAAAAAAATAACCAATGATGAACAAAATCAGCAAAAAGCGTAAATACGAATTATTGTATATATATTAGGGTGATTCGTTTCAGGGCAACTTTTTTTTTCGACCCATCGTGCCCGAAAACCTTTAGTTGGTACCCAAAAACAAACTTTCGTGAAAGGGGGGTGCTGTCAAAAAATATTTAGAGGTCGCGAATCAAAATTAAAGGTTTCCCATTTGATTAACATTGAAAAAAATGTTTTTCTCATTATTAGTGTTCCCATTCCGTGAATTTTGATTTCGCGATATTTTCCAAGTGGGTTCTCATAGGAAATATGATACTCCACAATAAAGTTCATTGAGCCATGGCCATAAATTCAACCGTTTCAGCGGCATCATTATTTCAAGTGAATATTGTGCAAAGTATCTATTCAAACGGCTGTAACGCCTAAGCTATTAGATATATCGAAAAAAATTCAGCTGAGAACTTTGTAGAGAAAGCAATTTTCTACAAAAAAGTCTTATAAGCCGAGCTGGAAAATTCAACTCTTTCTCAGCTATAGGTGGATGAAGTATAATAAAATAAATAGATTAAAAAAAAATCTATTTATTTTACTTCATCCACCTTCATCCACCTAGAGAAAGAGTTGAATTTTCGGGCTCGGCTTATAAGACTTTTTTGTAGAAAATTACTTTCTCTACAAAGTTCTCATCTGAATTTTTTTCGATATATCTAAAAGCTTAGGCGTTACAGCCGTTTCAATAGATATTTTCATACAATATTCACTTGAAATAATGATACCGCCGAAGCGGTTGAATTTACGGACATGGCTCAAGGAACTTTATTGTAAAGTATCATATTTCCTATGAGAACCCACTTGGAAAATATCGCGATATCAAAACTCGCGAAGTGGTAACACTAATAATGAGAAAAACATTTTTTTCATTGTTAATCAAATGGGAAACCTTCAATTTTGATTCGCGACCTCTAAATATTTGTTGACAACACCCCCCTTTCATGAAACTTCGTTTTTGGGTACCAACTAAAGGTTTTCGGGCACGATGGGTCAGAAAAAAAAAGTTACCCTGAAACGAATCACCCTGATATATATATATATATATATATATATATATATATATATATATATATATATATATATATATATATATATATATATATATATATAAACAATCGATAAACTAGTCGACAAGTGGACACCGCAGTTATTTACGTTAATAGCCCTCAAACTTTCATCATTTTTGGATTTACGAGAATACCATACAAACTTTCACCGATTCACTTTCACCAATCATCAATCTAGGCTTGTTCAAAGAATTTCGAACAGACCCCATTTAAGTTAGAAAATTTCCATTTTTTTCGTTCGACCAATTAAATTTTCATGTCGATTTCAGCTTTCGCGTGGGCCTTAATGAGATGGAAAAGGACCACGATTTTTTTGAAAAGCTGACGTTCGGTTTGGAGATTTTATGAAAACGAATAAGAACATCGTATCACAATCGAGCACGCATTGGAAATCGCAAAAATTTACCATAAATAGAAACAGGCTTTTTCCAAAACAAATAACGGTTAATGTGCAAAAACGAAATGTACGTAGATTTCGCGAAAAACATCGATAGCACAGTACGTATCGTATACACACGAATATTCGTGAGACTCCTATCTCTCAATTCCTTCGCTTACTTTACGAGACGATAAAAGTGAGAAAGAGAGATGGGGGAGCAGGTGGATTTATCACAGTATGTAAAACAGATCTCGCAAAATCAGCAGGTGGAATCGCTCAGTAGAGTCCACTGAAACTGCAATATCGTGTGTACGAGGATGGATACGAGAGCGCACCGTTCGAGTAAGATCGCAGCCTTTGCATTGACAGTCATGGCACCCGGGAATATTCTATTGCGATCGTCGAGCAACAAACTTTTCCTGCGGAATTTCTTGAAGGAGAAACGTATTCGAGGAGATGCAGAGTGCAGAACGGGGGTGTACATGTGTATGTGTATATTGAGTTTAGCGCGAAGGCACACGACAATTTCCCTCTCGCTACTTCATCAGCATATCGCACGATTTTCCAACTCGACAATCTCTATAAGCCGGAGATTTTCTACGTCGGTATTCAGGTACGCGGCTTGTTTTACGATCGGTTTCGGCTCCAGCGGGATTTACATACGCGAGGGTCTCGGCGTTTTTTCTTGTGCATACGTAGCGATGTGTGAGTAGGGAAGAAGTTTCAGGGCCAAAGGAGCTCTTTGAGCTTTGCGATGCTTCTCGGGAAAAAAAAATACGTGCGATGGAAAAAATGTTTAATTTTGCAAAAGCATCCGTTCGGTTAGAATTTATGTGTAAAAAAATATTCTCAAGAAAGAAGTTTTTATTTAATGTACTAAAAAGTAGACAATATATTTTTTTATCATGTCACAAAGCTTGGGGGGCTCAACTAAAAAAATGTTTAATACATTTGATCAATTCAGTTTCATTAACCGTATTTAATTTGGCAGAATAGTAATTCGAGCAATTATTATTGCACGTTTATACTCCGTTTCAGGATTTTTATTTAAGGGGTCAGGCCACAGTAACGGATATAAAATCATGTGAGAATTTAACAATTTTTTTCTTATGAAAGTGTGATTCACTCATAAAATTAATTACATATCTATTTAGTATGAATATCGAGCTGTTAGAATATATATATTTTTTACGATGTACAAAATGGCCCAGTACTCAAAACTTCTCGAAACAGCTTTTTTCCAATTGGCGTGACAAATAACTTCAACAATTTTCACTCGATTTACTTCAAATTTAAAAGTTATGTTCCTAATTGCATTTCGCAGAAAAGTATGTACGGAATTTCTGATTAATCGAAAAGCAGTTTATGAGCAGTTATAACGAAATTTGCACCGAAAATTCATTTCTTAAGGAGGTTGGAGCGATTCAGTTGAGTCAAATGACGGTTTATCCATTTTTTTTTTTCAATGAACCTCAAAAAAATGCATACGAAGTACAGATTTATTCTGTATATGCTAATTTTTTTAAATATATAATTAAAGGGCAAAATTATGCATTTTAATATTTTTATTACATAATGTAGGAAAACTTTTGTGTTACTACCAACTTGAAAAAGTATAACATTATCGATGGTAATTATGAAAAAACTACGACAACGAATGTTTTATACAATTCACAATGAAATTTTGAGGAATTTATAATTACGCCTATTCATATTTACGTCACGAGATTATTGGCCCATGGTTTACGATGGGCAGGATGAGGATTTTTTTGCTAAATGTTTACAAAGGTTCAGTTTGCGTTAATCCGTTGTTAGAAATGGTTTATCTTGGTGCTAAATAACAAAAAAATTGCATTACCTTTAGTGTGAAAGTCTTGCCCATCTAACCGCACGTTAAATTACATACACTAAACTATTTTTTATCTCTGGTGTTTGGTGGTGGAAAAAGTTCAAAAAATTCGTAAAGCCTCAGTATAGTCTAAACAATAACATGTATTTTTTTATTAAATTTAACCTTGGATTGTGGCTAACGCTCCAACCTCTTTATGTTCAAATACCTACGACTTTTGAAAAAAACAATACTTATCAAACTCCGTACGTACTTCTCTAGGTATTGTAATGTAGATTGATGAGAATTTTTGTTTTTTGTTCTAGGTAAAAAATTGTGAATGCTAAATGTCACGCTGCGGAGTGCCTATAAAAATAACAAAAGAAAATATTGGTAGTCGGCCATTTTGTACATTGAAAAAAAAATATATATATCTTCTAACAGATTGATATTCATACTAAATAGATGTGTAATTAATTTTATGAGTGAATCACTTTTTCATATGAAAAAAAATGTTAAAATCGCACATGATTTTATATCCGTTGCTGTGGCCTAACCCCTTAATAAATCTAAGGTCATTTTATAGTAAATGAAACACAGTTGATATATTAAAGGATTTATGTAAATTAAAGATTTCATGTCTAAATTTAGAGCGCCCCAAGCTTTTATTTATAGACACATATAGGTGACTTTACATAGGAGATAATAAACATTATTTTCTACTTTTTAGTATAATACATTCACTAAAACCTTGTTTTTTAAAATATTTTTTAAAAAATGCATATAAATTCTTTTCTTCTTTTTAGTCGTTGATTGATTTGACCAGTTAGTTGTTACTAGTAGTTTACTACTTTACGAGTTTGTACGTTAAGAACCTGGAAAGCTTGAAAAAAATAAAGACTGCAATTGGGATTTAACTTACGACTAATTGCTGCATATAAACTTTCACATACAAACACAGTCGGCTACGAATTTGTTTGTATGTGTTAGTAAGCTTTTATATGGATGATAAAATAGCGCTAATTTTCCATAAAAAGTAGAACATTTTATGCATTTATATCTTTCTTATTAAAGTTAAATTATGCATTGTCATCTTTTAGGTGCATGTTTGCAAAATTTCAGGGCTCAAGTAGTCGGGAAGTGGGTGGAATATCGATTTTCTGTTTTGCATCTCACAGAAAGTCAAGTTATATAAAAGCTTGCAAAAAAAACGTAACGTCGATAACAAAAATTGTTAGAATTATATCGGGGCTTTTAAAACTTTCTTGATATATTTTGATAACTAATATATCATGAACGTACCTATCGCAATTGTTGAGCCGGGCTGAAAATGGGCATTTTTCAGCAATATTCTTAAGGGAGGACACCACTGTAAAAGGTTGAAAAGCGGTTATTTTTTCTGATTTTTTTGTCTACGAGATTATTGATTTGGGATTTGGAAAAAAGTTATTCAGCATATGTTGAACTTATCTCGTGTAAATTTGTATTGAAAAAATAAAAAAATAACAACGTGTATGTATAATGGAGCTTTTGTACGAAAAATTGTGGTCCAGCAGTCGGATCGATAACTTGAGAATGGTTAGTCTAAAAAACACAAATAAAAAATGTATAATCCATATAAATGTAGTTCTCGTCGTTCAAAAACATTTTTTTTCACAACATCGCCGGTGTTCAAAGAAGTGTAACTTTAGCAAGTTTTTTTACTTTTATTCGGGGGCTTAAAAATAATAAATTTAAAAAAGGCTACGCACAATGATAACTACTGCAATTACAGAAATTGTGGTTTTTTCAAAATTGAAATTCGGAAAATAGAGTTATGATTCCGGCGAGGTCGTGAAAAGTCGTTTCGAGAAAAGCGCAATTGAAAGTCTTAATATACGTAAATCGTTCCACTACCTGCTCTCACTAAATCGTCTGTAACTTGGTCAACCTTCAACATTTTCACTTGAATTTATTTTCACATATTCTTAACTATGTATGCTTTGAGAAAATACATTTTTTTATTTTTTTTATCCATCACAGTAGTGGCCCGCCTTGAAAAAAGCTAACGTCAATAAGCATAATTATTATAATTAAATAGGTGTTTTTTAAATTTCTAACAAATTTCGATAACCGATATTTCATGAACCCATCATGATAGTCGAGTCGAGCCGAAAATCGGCATTTTCGGCAATTTCTTAAATCGTGAAAATTTGGGAAAAAAGTAAATCCTAGATTATTCCTAGGAACATCGTCCTTATTTTTGTCTTAAATTCAACAAAAAACTATTTAAGCTCACGTACGTTGTTTTACCCTCTGTCGATTTTTTTTTCTTGTACTAAATACTCTCTATAAATTCGCTCTCTCCTTTCCTCCTCCTTTGCACTCGATTCAAAGTCGACTTTATTTACGAGTCTCACTTATCTAATTATCTTCGTATCAACAAAATAAAGCTGCCAGAATTACGGTGAGATAACAACACTTGTATGGGAAGTATACCTCTCTAGTGTCTCGAGCAAAGGTGACGAAACTTGATACTCTCTCGCTCTACATGATATCTCAAGAGTTATAAATGTTATCAAGATCATAGATTCCCCGTATAGTGGATGTGAGAGTCCATAAAATAGAATAATTATATTTGTACGTCAGGAAATTCATATATTTGTCCAACGCTCGGAATGTTTTATTCTCTTATAGAGAGTTCGATACGCAGGGTGTGGTTGTCCGCCTATTCGAGTAAAAGTACGTATCAGTCGTACTCCACGATTCAAAAGTACGAGCTACTCGCCAAAAGAGTTATTTTCCTTCCGAAAAAATTGATGCATCAATTTAATGATTTGGCTCAGCTGATTCAAAAGTTTTTTTTTATCAACAAAAGGCATCGTTTTAATTGAAATTCTACATTTCTTAAATACGAAATATGTAGAGAAATTGAGAAATAAAATATTCAATCGTAAAGTGTGCAAAACTCACAGTGAAGTGAGCCTTAAGAACTATGGTGCATTCTTGATTTGCCAATTATCCTACTTTATTTCGAGTGACGGTAAATCGAGTAGAGACTGTGTTCCCGTATCACTTGATATATATATATATATATATATATATATATATATATATATATATATATATACGCACACACACACACACATATATATAAACATATCTATGTATGCATGTATATATATCATGTGATGCTGGAAGATAGAGTATCTATTTTATGTACCGCACATATAAACAAAACTTTGTGTATACACACACACAAAAGTACTTATCATACAATCCTACTAAATTACATATAAGAGATTCAATTCACTTGCTTCCCTCGTCAACCAGCTCGATTGTCTCACGCTGTCTTACGCCTCTCTTGTCCTCGTCATCCTTCCGTCCTGTCTCGGCCATTATATACATATACATGTATAAACGAGCTCTCGTCTATGTTCGCTGTCAGATATCGCTCAGGCAATCCCTTACACGTCGGTGGATTTCACGCTGAACGTTCACAGCTGCCGGTGAAACGTTTTATAATGGGATCCGAATCGAGAAGTGGCTCGAGATTTCATTCACACCAAGAATGACGGTCGAAAACGTCATGCGTATGTACTAGTGGAGAAGGTAACCACAACAGGCGTACTACATTGCGAAAATAGCCGCAATTTTGTGTCCTGCAGAAATTGTAAGCCCAATGAAGGCTCGTTTGATATGAAAACGTTCCGTCTTTCAAATGACATCTGTTTCAATTATTTGTGGTGGTGCCCTTCAAATTTTCGTCCACATTTTTATTCACGCAGCTACATTTTTTGACAATTCTCTACTTACGCCGATGGATAACTTGAACGGTTCCCCTATGAGCAAACCATTTTTCGAAGGTGGCTTCTATACAGAGGAAGCTTCGTGAGTAGAATAAATCAATGGGAAAATGATGTGCCAGGTTCTGATTCTCACGATTCATTTCTTTCCACCATCCTTCCATGCTGCTCTATTTATGAAAGAAACGGCCGATGTCGCGAAATTTGAGAAGGTTATGGCGTGTTCTGCATATGTTGAAGATTCAGAATTGTTCAGTGCTAGAGACTCTAATATAGGGGAACTCGGTACAATAAGCCATTGATGATACTCAATTAATAGGTAAAAAATGTTGCTTGATGTTTGAGAGAGAGCCTGTAGAACGTTGTGAGACTTCTTAAGGGGTTATGCCTAGTAGTAAAAGTCGAAAAATCACTTTTGTTTTAAAACAACGTATGTTGACAGTATATCTGATAAATGTTCCCCGAAAATTTGAACGTGATGGGATCAAAATTGACAAATTGATAAGCTGCTATGTTCGAGCTTCGGAGCGTCGTTCGAACCTTTAAACCCGTTTTCTGAAACATGTAGGACTTATTCTAGATGTAAAATGTAGTATTTTATTGAAGGATTTTGTTTTTGATACTTTCGATTTGATGAACGAAAAATGCCCATTTTTTCACTAAAATCATTTGAAATCTATTTGATTTTTTGATATTACATAACCTGGTCCAGAAGGGCTCACCGCAAATGACGTTTTTGAAAGGTGCTTCCCGGACATCAGCTGTAAATCGACTACAATAAAATATTATCACACATAAAAATGCAAACTGTTTTTCAGATGATACTTTTTCAAATACCGAATTTTTGTACAATTCTATCATGACGGTTTTCTAAAAAAAAAAATCCCAAAAATGAGCTGTTTTCGACTGGTGCATCTAGGCGTAACCCGATGAGATTGAAGTTTGCATCGTTGGACTGCAACGAAAATGATTCTCTTTTAATCGATCAAATATCTTTTGCAATATTTTAGCGACGAAAATGCCTCGACAATTTTTTTAATTACTTATTTAGATATTGATTATTTGAATCTGCAAAGAAGATTTTCTAGAATGTTGTAAGCGGGAAAATAAAAATATAAAGAATAATTTTCGATGCATTGCAACGATGCAAACTTCAACACCATATGACCCGTTAATAGAGAAATTGACCACCACTTATTCATCGCCACCGACCTTCTTCAAGTGTTAATGGACTTCCTCCCATTTCGCTTCCCACCCAGACAAACCCAAACAAACTAATGGACTTCCTCCCATTTCGCCTCCCACCCAAACAAATCCAAACAAAAACATCGGTAGATCCGAGACTTATAAGTCCTTGGGACAAAGCTTGACCTTCCTTGGATAACCGGACTAGTAATCCCAGTTATTGGCAATTTCCGACCGTTTTGCAGCCTCGTCAGTCAACTTGGAACTAGATGCTTTTTTCCCATTCTTCAGTTTCCGCGCCAGTGATCACCGTTGTGACAGTTGTAGGAGGCAAAGAGAGTAAGAGGAGCGAGATGCTCGTATGTTCGAACTAGTTACGTAGCGAATTGGTCGTCACGTGAGCAGCATCATACTCGCTCGTTCTCGTCTCTGATCGAACGATTTTTATGTTCGTTGCCGTTGACAGGGCAAAAAGGCCACGTTTCAGGGTCAGTGTCTCTTCTCGGCGATCTCCACTCCACGAGTCATCGACGTATGACCTCGTGTCTCTACGTGAACTCACAAGGAAAAAAAGTCCACCGTTCTAATGACGACGATGACTCGATGGCTCGATGAAAATCAACGGTACACAAGACCGCTCAGGTATCAAGACTGTCTCTGTGTACAATTTCGAAAGAGTCGCGATATACGAGATGACGCAATTGATGCGATTGTGTAACTTTGACTAGCACGTTATTAGGAATGTGTTTTACCGTTATCAGGAATATTTGCGATATGTCGATTCATTGGGAAACATAGCCAGTTGTGTGAAGCTATTTTTTTTACCGTTTAGTGAGGGGGATTCCGATGTTATTTGTCGGCCTCATTTGATGACGTGTCATTGCTGTAACAATCGATGCTCAGCATTTCGCCCAACCTATGTTCATCGACCTGTGGATAATTGCCCCGATAGAAGATCAGTTGGTAGTTAAAACAACTGCCAACAGACCTCTTTTCGAAACATTGAAGACACGTGTGACATAAATAAGGCGTATACCGATAAAATGGATTGTTAAGGGGATTTTTTTTAAAGGAAAGATTTCTTTACCACTTCTGAGACTTAGGGTATGTTTTGTTACTATTTTTGGCTGTTACATGGTACTTTTTATTTTTATTATTAATCTTTGAACATGGTGGAGGTATGACACGTCCTTCTAAACGGATTGCCGCGGATGTTGTCAGACGGCGTGACACGCAGCGTCGGCGGGATTAACCTGAAAAAAAATCAACGAAGATTTTTCTTTCATTGACACTCATACGCAGAATATGAACCAAGAAAAAGTGAGAAATGTTAGAAATCGACGAAATAGTACGCTTCGAAACAAAAATATTGAATTTTCCGAAAAAGACAGCTATATTTTTCAATAAAAAATACTTTTTAAAAATGTTCACAAACATTTAGGGTCATGTTTTGGATAATAAGGTTAGAAAGATTTATACCAAAGTCCATCATAATCGGTCGATCAGTTTTTCAGCTATACTTGAAATATTTTCCAGATCCATTTGATAATACGGTTCAGGCGACCGTGTCATACCTGTACACTTTTGAAAGATTAATAAAAAAAAAAAGAAAATTCTACGTAATCGCCAAAAGTAGTAACAAAACCTACCCAAAGTCTAAATGGTGAAGAAATATTTCCTTCAAAAAACAAATCATGAAAATCAGCAAATTTTGTCCTCGCCTAAAGGTATCCCATCTCTTAACAATAGATGAAATTGTGGAAAGAAACAGTTTGTGAGATGGGGGCAAGGCTTTACTTGCGAAGGAAAGGGTTAATGCGCACTTGATACTTTTCAGTGCCCCGATTAATAGAACAAGGCTCGAGAGGTCATGATTCTTTTCCTTCTTTCTCTCTCATCCCTTTCTCCTCGCATGGAGGATGCTGTTGCATATTGCGTCGTCGCGAAGCTCCGAGTCTGTAAGACGACAAAACGACGACGATTGCGAGGGGCAGAAGAAGCGAGAGGAACGAAGGAGCAGGAAGAGAAAGAAAAGGACACGACGATAGGCGATCAACTGCAAGAGCTCGAGTTCACCAATATCCAACGAGCAAAGGATCCACAGCAGCGAGTTAAAAGCAGACGAACAAGAGCCGCTCATCGAGGGAGAAAGTTCTATTAATCGTATGCACGCTCCACTCGAGTGCGCGTATTGTGGAAGGACGAGCGCAAAAATGTCATTGCACGACCGATGGAGGTACGTGCATACTATATACACACGACATCGCGAAGGGAGATCGATCCAACGTCTCCCATGACAATGGATCGGATAAGAGGGACGACTAGGCGAGCAAAAGGATCGAGCCGTAATCACCGATCAACCGGCAGAAAAAGTTATTAAGGGGGAGATCCCTTTATAACGTAAGGAAGAGCCCATGGCCGAAAATGAACTCTACGAGGAAGCTGAAAACCAACTGTACACCAAGAAGCTCCAAATGAACTCCACGCGTTTTCCTGAAAACCACTTTCTCGTGAACCTCGGTCAGGATAACTCAAAAACTATTCGACCGATCATTTTGAAATTTCGCACACTTATAGATAACATACTAATCGCGTATTTAAACCTCGATTTTTTTAGAAAACTATTTTACAAAACTACTTTCTCATTAACAAAAACTATAGTACAAACCATAAAAAATTGAACATTTTTTCATACGCGTGTCATTTATCGAATGTTCACTTTTCTTTGGATATTTTAGGTTCACATAGAGCACGTGGGTCTTAGAATTGTAAATCGTCTTGGCTCTGGCGTTTCAGACGAATGGAACAGACGCTAGGTTGTACGCCGTGGAACAACTCAGGCGGCAACCGTCTGTGAAGCAAGTGTTGTACAGCCGCCATTTGAAAATACGAAGAAAAAATTGGAAATTTAGAGTTGTAATAATATGTACATACAAATTCAATTAAGTAGAATAAATCGTTTCGACACAAAAAAGTCCCGAAGCTTCGCTTATTTTCGGCTGCCCAAAGGAATTTCCCTCCTTAATCGCCAAAGTTATAAAACGTACGGGACAGAATTTAAGGAAGACCCGAACTTTGAACGCATATCCGGATGCACACAGCGCACGTAAAAAATGACATCAATCCCTTTGCCCTTTGGTGAACGCGCGGGACGAGCCACGCGCTCATCTGTCCGATGAATCTCCACGTTGAATTATAATAAACCCGCCCGTATAATTTTCACGGCGAAGAAAGGCAGGAACGCAAGCGGGTAGACACTCGGGATTACTTTCACCGAGGAGTGCGAATCTCCATACAAGAGCTCATATTCCATCTCTATTTCTTTCGTCTCGTTGAGGTGGTCTTTCGATCACCCCTTTGTTGCCATAATCTTCACTACGTGTACTCGCCTTGAACTGTACCTACACGTGTGACCGAAGATTCTCACGCACGGGCAATTCCTTAAATACTGTACAGTAGAATGTCCCATAGCTCAAAGCTCGCGTGTTAGGTATAGAAGCCGCGATGGTGGGAGTACGAGCGAAGACATTCGTTGGAGCTACAAGAGAGGGAGTATTCGGAGAGGGGGTGGGACGTGGCCGATTGGTCTCTTACAATCAGCACACTTGTTTTCAAGATTAGTGGGGGGGGGGGGGGGGGGGCTCGCCTTGAAGAAAAAATTTCGCTTTCTCCATAATCAAAAATTGGGTCTTAATTTATTGATAATCAAAATTGATTAATCAATCATCAATTAACAATGGAAATAGATCAATAAATAATCAATTGATAAATAAATAAATATTGAACGTTGCTTGATTCATGAAAGAAAGTGATTCTGAAAATCCCAAAAGTGTTTGACCAATCATTTGTATCTCATTTGAAGAATATACGAATATAATTGGAGTGTCCAGAAAAGCCTACTTATTGTGGAAGAAGTTAAGCGATAAGCTTTAGGCCTGTCTTTAAGATTGAGGCCATGACCAAGGCCAACATAACCTCACAAGTTTTCGAAGCAAGGCATCTCATAGAAATTTTTTTTTTTTTTTTTAAGAAAATTTCCGGAAAACTATGCATCTCTGCGAAATCTCTCATCGAAAATTTCAGCTACCTCTTTCGCACTCATATGTTACTCGATCTTCTAGTCGTTTTTGAGATATTTTGCTCATCGACATTGAAAACGTTCTTTTGAGAAAAAAGCGTTTAAAATTTTGAGCGAGGTTTCGTGCGTGCCGACGTACGTCAAACTAATAGCCTATAAATCTCTCAATTTTGATCAGAACACCTTAAAATTTTCAGGGGCCATTTATAAAATGATATACTTCTTAAAATATATTGGTTTTGAAAAAAGTGATTTTTCAACTTTTACAATTAGGCATAACCCCTTAATTTTTATTTTGCACGCTAACATTTAAATCTCTTTTATTAACAGACATTTTTTGCCCCTTCAGCTTTGCTACTTCTATAGTTCAGGCGCCCGACCTTCGGAATGAGACTTCTAATTTTATTGACAATGAGATATGGGAGATTTCACTGTTTAGCAGAGCCTTGAATAGAGGTATGCATCCATACACGCGTGTCCAACTAGTCAGTATACACAGAATTACTCTCTTGGCAAAACTTTTGTGTCGCGAGGATTTTTCGCCTGACTATTTTGCGAGCGAAAGCTCACGAACGATCGCTTCGCTGCCTTTATACAACTTGGTCCATACCTTCGTGTGTGTGTGTATATATATATATATATATATATATATATATATATATTTATTCCCTAATATAAGCGTATAATACGCGTTTCTGTAGGCGATCCGACACCGCGCCGTAGTCGTGAAAGATCGCGACTTTAAGATAAAAGCATAATCTCTCTCTGATCGGAATAGTGGAGAACTGTACGAGTGAAAGAAGCGCCGCATAGCACGGCAAGGAGAGGTATAAAAAAAAAGAAGACTCGCAAAGCCTTGGCTACCGAAGGAACTTAGTATTGTAGAAAACTGGAAACGGCGCCAATTCCTCGAATGCAAGCGATTGTATTAAACTGTAATTAATTAAAAAGTGGGATTAAGCGAAGCCTGTCGATCGATAAAAAGCGTCAAAATGCCAGGCTTCAATAATCATTTTTCAGACATCGTTTTAAAAATAGCCTGCTAATTAACAATTTTGGAAAAACTCATGTCGAAATTGCAAAAAATAATGTCGAAGTCAAATATTGTTTGGTATAGTTTAGTGGCGAACATTTCTTTTTTTCGATTAGAGCAAAATAGTTGCACTCGTGATTTTTTAATGACAGCTTCATTTTTATAAAAGTCCTGGCAAACATTTTTTTGGTCTGGGAAGAATAAGCAAAAGCGACTGTAATTTTGCCGTCACGAAGAATAATTGATTAACTTATTGAAAATTATTATTCAATTGATTAAAATACCATTGACTCTGTTATGTGCTACGAAGAAATAAAAACCTTTTTTTCAGGAATTTAATTGAGCTGACGCGTGTGTACATCCCCTGAATCGAGAAGTGCTTGATTTTCGAGCTAGCAAGTGCTTACAATTTGTACTCGGGAATACTCGCGATCTATTTATTAGAGGCAACGTTGTTTTTTCATGTACAAAGCTGAATAATAAGCATCGTGGGTAGCAATTGCACGTGTTATAACTGTTCCGTGACTATACGTCGGCACGTAACATAAGTTACACCGCGAAGACTCATCTCGAGGGAATGAAGGGTCGAGTCGCGTTCCCCACACGACACTAGTCTTTACACCTGAGAGACACGCACAGGGAATTTCCTTGGCGGATTACGATTCGCGCTTGTTGAATTAATTTTCATTCGGCCCGAAGAGTAGTCGAGGAAAACGCGATATTAATTCCCATGTTTTCTGAGAATTTTCTTTGATTGAAATTAACGGTTGAATGAACGATGCGTCCTGTGTTATTAGAAGAAGAAAAAAGTGTTCATTCTTGTATAATTTACGGAATATTCGATACAATGCTACGACTCAAGGGAGGGCCGATAAAAGGTATTTTTTTCCGAATTTTGTTCTCTAGTGGATTATTTATATGGGATTTTGAAAAAAGCTATGTTATTGAGCATACATTCAACTTATTTGGTTTAAATTTGTATTTTGAAAAAAAAAATAACAACGTCATTAAGGTATAATAAAGCCTCTGTATAAAAAATGTCGTCAGACGGTCGGCTCCATAAGTCGACAATGGCTGGTCTGAAAAATGAAAATGAAAAGGTTTTATCATATACGTAAATGAAGTTCTCTTTGTACGTAGCCGTTTTAAGAAATAAATAAAAATTCACGCAATGACAGGTGTTCAAAAAAAAAGTAAAATTTTGGCTAAATTTTTACTTGTATTCGAGAGCTAAAAAATACTTTTAAAAAACAATAGCTACGTACGACGATAGCTACAGAAATTATGGTTTTGTCAAATTGAAAATCGTGGTGTTTGTAGCTAGAGTTATGTTTCGGAAAAAAATACGATTGAAATTTTTAGCATACGTTGATCGTTGCGCTACCTGCTCTCACTAAATCGTCAGTAACTTGGTCAATTGTTAATATTTTATCTTGCAAAGGCCATAGCCGGGTAAGTAGGGAAAAATCGATCCCGCATTTTCTCCAGCGAAATTTGGAGTATATTCTGAGGTATAAAAAAAGCAAATTTTCTCAAAATTTCATCCCCGTCAACGCAACGGTTTTGGAAAAATGATTTTTTTTTAAATAAAACAACAATACAAAAAATCCGGAAACGCTTCAGTGGATCGATTCGAATCGATCGTTACGAAATAAAATTATAGAACATCTTGCGAAAGATTAATATTAAACAAAAATGTTGCCTGTTTTATTTTTTTTTAATTATAATCCACTTGGGTTACAATAACGATTTTTTTTCATATAATCTTTGGGTACCTTATTAGATTATATAATTTTTTGAAAATGATCGGTTTGGTACGCCACAGTGAAAAAAAAGTAACAGACTTTATTGATATATTTTAGTTGTATATCTATATAACTAAAATATATTAATAAAGTGCGTTTCTTTTTTTTCACTATCGCGTACCAAGCCGATCATTTAGTGACATATCAGACTTTATTTATATATTTTTGTTATATATCTATATAACTAAAATATATCAGTAAAGTGCGTTTTTTTCTCTGTGGCGTACCAAATCGATCATTTTGAAAAAATTATATAATCTAATAAGGTGCCCAAAGATTATATGAAAAATATTCGCTATTGTGCCCCAAGTGGATTATAGTAAAAAATAATAAGACAAGGAACATTATTTTTTTTTCAAACCTTAATCTTTCGCAAGATGTTCTATAATTTTATTTCATAACACGTTTGATCGGAACAAATACAAAAAAAAATCGAATCGATCCACTGTACCATTTCCGGAATTTTTCTTTTTTTCCATATTTAAAAAAAATCATTTTTCTAAAACCATTGCGTTGACGGAGATGAAATTTTCAGAAAATTTGTTTTTTTTACACCTCAGAATATACTCCAAATTTCGCTGGAAAAAATGCGGGGGCAATTTTTCCCTACTTACCCGGCTATGGCCTTTGTTTACATATTCTTGAATATGTATACTTTGAGATTTTTACCCATCACAGTGGTGTCCCGCCTTAAATCAAAATCTGTACTCTTTTCAAAATGAAGTACACTGATTAATTCTTTGCATTGGCAATCTACATACTGCCATTTGAAATAATGAATTCAACGAAAAATTGCTGTGTTTCCTACACGTAAGTATTTCTTTCGATGTTTCATTGCAATATCTTAGGAAGAATTTGTTTAGCAGAAGTGCCGGTAGGGAGGGATAAGAAAGGCTTCAATTCAACTGAAACAAACATCTTGGCAAAAAAAAAGATTTGATGACATTTGTAACCCGCCTGTATTGGATGTTGTTCATGGTCCTTTCGAGCTATTCATATATATATATATATATATATATATATATATATATATATATATATATATATATATATATATATAATATCATCACTTTCTTTTTCGTATATCCAAGAGAAGAGTTGACCGTACAACGGTTACGGTCCCGTAAGGTATATAGTCGTCCCGTTTGTAAGATATATACAAATCCGTTTGTAGCGTTGATGTCGTTTTTACATGGCGTCCAATGTGGCTAACTGGATCTTAACGACAGGGCTTCTAAGAGATTCAAAAAACAAGAGAAAGAGAAGATTACGTTCATCCTGTCATTCGTAAAAGCGAAGGTCGGCAAAAAACCAGATGAGGCGTATCAAATTGTATTGTCCAGATTTTTTACAAGTTGCCCGATTTAACGGGAGTCGAGACGAAAAGGTTATGTATATTAAATTCATACATTTCTTTCGTCATACGGATTAATCGTGCACGGGGGAAAAAACTAGAGATTAAATTACGCTAAAATCGATACAAAATATGTAGTTTTAGGATAAAAATATCCTAAAACTACATATTTTGTACATATAACTACATATGTACAAATTACATATAAATATCCTAAAATTGAAATTTCATACTCCAAAGATTCATCAAAGCGGAGTCATTTTCTGACAAATTAAAATTTGTCAGAACGTGACTCTGCTTTGATGAACCCTTGAATTAGGAAGTATCAATTTTTGTTTTTGTATCAATGGATTTTCATCCGAGAAAACCGACCGAGAGAAAAATGCATGAATTGATAGATTGATAAAATTAAAAAGCCGTCATTTTGAATGCCTACAAAGGATGGTTCTTATTTTTTTTAGGTTCTAAAAATATATCACCCAATGTGAATGCACGTTTCGAATAATGATAATGAGAATTGTCAGTTTTATAATCGTGGACGGGTAAATTATGTGTGAACTTGGACATCTTTCTTCTCCACGAAACGTGACGAATGAATTCCCAGCTACGGGGTTTTTTTTTGCGTTTGGCGTTGATGAGGTGATTTAAGGACTTGATGGTCAAGTGTCAGAACGTCACTATCTACATCGAGATTTGTTGGTACAAGTTCGACAAGCCGAACTGAAGGACCCTGAAAACCTACAAGGGCCCCTGGCGTGCCTCGGTCGTCTCGACTGCGTCGATTTTTCAAATAGTTCACTCCGCGGAGAACAGATCGTGAGAATAGCTTTGACACTGCGATCAGTGATGACATTCGACGAACTCAATAATCTCCATGCCACAATATTATACTGTAAACACAATATTTTTTACTTTTTTGCAAAAAAATAATGGGTAATTCGACGACTCATTGTCATTAAGCAACGGCGTACCCTTTTCGTACGTTTTGTTTTTAAAATGATTTAATAAATAAAATATTTTCAATGTCAAAAGTCATCAGAGGTTCGGCAAATATTTTTCGCCTATTTTTCTAGTAAAGAAGAATACCGAGATAAATAAAGAATAACTACGTAACATCTAGAATGAGAATGATGAAAACGCGGAAAAAATTGAAGATTGAAAATGGAACAATTCAATTGTTAAATGACAAGGAAAAAATTGTTTTTACAAAGTAATTTATAGTGTGCTATTATTAACTGATTAAGGGATGACACCACTGGGACGGGCCAAAAAAAGGTCGTTTTTTCCAATTTTTTATTTCCCGCAAATTTTGATTTTAAAAATTTAACAATGCAATTGAGTTATAATAAAGCCTCAGTATAAAAAATGTCGTCGATCGGCCGGGTCAATAACTTGACAACGATTAGGCTGAAAAATAAAAATAAAAAGTTTTATCATCTAAGTAAATGTAGTTCTCGTTGTACGTAGCCGTTTAATAAAAATTAACAGAATAGTGGGTGTTCAAAAAAGTGTAATTTTGGCGAAATTTTTACTTACATTCGGCGTATGTAACCTGTTCAATTTTCAATATTTTAACTTGAATTTTTTTCCCATATTCTTAAACAAATAAGTATACTTTGAGAAAATACAATAACAAAAAATTCACCCGTCACAGTAATGTCCCCACTCTATAGCGTTATCATATAATGTAATAATTCAGACAATTATCCGCAGATACAATATTTCATTTTGAAAAACATCAAATATGCATTACAAAAGCTGAAAATAAATGTCAATAATTATTTGGCCGAAGTCTTTGATACTCTACGCTCGTCAAAACATTGATGTCAATAAAACTACGCTCGCTTATCTTTTGCTTGCGGATCAATTATAAATCTGCTGTGCTTATTGATGAGGTTGTCTTTCCTGCGAGAATTTTTTCGCTATCTGAACATTTTTCGTCTTTTTTCAAACACAAAAGGCATTTCGTATGCAGATAAAAAGTGAATAATAATAATTTCATTTCAACGCCGCGGTAGCTTGTTAACAGTCGAGATCGATCGGAATAAATGTCCGTTCATCGAAACGAACGTCTCGAACGGAAAACAAGAATTCCTAGATATATAGAGAATCTTAAACCAGCGGGGTCTTGTCTCTTTTCACATGAGAGGACTCGAATTGACATCGAACACAATTTATTTGCATTAGGTGAGAAAAAAACCAAAGCCAAAGACGCTTGAAAAAATGTTAAATAGAATTTCAACGGCGCACGAGTCTTTCGAATAAAAGTCGTTCCTGGACGCATTTACATACCGACCCGGGGTCTTAATGCCCCGAAACGAGTCGCCGAATATTCTGGCTGATTGCCGATTCGTACATTTTGTTGCAAATCTACTTGGCAAAAGTCTACCGACATGTATAGCAAAAATGTAGTCAAGGCGCTTAATGAGCATTAATTTTTCTCTCGGAAGAGTTTGCATTTCGATTAAGGGGTTACCCCCACTTGCGATTTTGAAAAATTCGATTTTTTTATTGCATTTTTTTGAAGTATAAATATCTGAGAATATGTCCTGAAAATTTCAAGTCGATCCGAACAAAATTGACTGAGATGTGAGCGTTGAAAGAGAAGAATCCGTTGTGTAAACGACCGGCTAATTGAAACTTTAAACGCGTTTTTCTCAAAATGGCATTTCTGATGTCGGTGACCAAGATTACTCGAACACTAATGAACCGATCTTCTTGAAATTTTGCAGGCTTATTTAATACATAAAAATGTAGTCTTTAATTGTTCGATTTTTTTCGTTAAAATCGAACCATTAACGTTGACTGTCCGCCATTTTGTGAAAAATGAATATTTTTTAAAATCCTTCGATTAAAGACTAGTTTATACTTATATTTGACTAAATCCATCCGCATTTTTTTTTCTCAGATGATCCACTTTGCCCCAATGTTGGTCACCGCAAACCGTGTATATAAAAACATTATTTCATTGACGGCCATTTGCCACTAAACAATGTAATATTTTTCAATAAAAAAATTACTGAAAGTTCTTCAAGATGTGTTCTTTAAGATGGTATATTGATCGATTAAAAAAGTTTTGTAGTTTTCTTTAAAAAAATTCATGAAAAAGGCCTTTTTTCGCGCTACAAGTGGTGGTAACGCTTTAATAGGCAAATAAGAAATGAGTTATTTATTTTTGAAGGAGCAATTTTTAATTCAGCTGGAAGAAATGCATATGGATTAAGCTATAAATATAAAGCAGGCGTATATCACGAGTGAATTTATTTTGAGGAAATAAAAATATAGCTGAATACTATTCGCCATCGTAAGGTGAAAATTTGCATAAGCAAAAATTGTCGAATAAATTGAGGTAAAACGAACATTTCCAGAGTACTATATTTTAATTTTCAAACTACGTAGGCATAACACTGCTGCCTCGATAATCATTTTTTTTTAATCACGACCAGCGTATGTACCTAATAGCTAATGGCTTTATTTTTCTACTGCGATCATCATCACGATGCAGCTTGAAAAAAAACACGCTCGAGCCTTACGGTACTAAATAGAAACAGAGTTATAAAAAAAGCGGCCCAAATTTCTTCTAATCTAAATTTTTGAACCTTCCGGAAGAACTGTGGCCGAATTTCGAAAGGATTAAGTTCTCTCTGAATCTCTTGAACTAGCGGGCTGCTCCGCAACGGCAAGCGCGGCGTGTCAATTTAATTGATTAATCAACATTTTATGTCTAGAGATTTATTGGAGGTAATATTAATAAAATTAGTTGCTACAAAAAAAGAAGACTAGAAACATGTCGTCGTGTCGGTGGTATTCGAATAAAGAAGCGACCAATATTTATATAAAAGTTGATTCGCCGCATTCCTCCACAGGTCTGTGCTCATTTCGTATATCAGATTCCCAGATTGATATCCTCAGTGAATTGCAATTAAAAATAAGCACGCCAATAAAAAGTCATCGTTGAAAGCGATTCACGAAGGAGAGTGTCGGTCATTACGAAATATCATCTGGTCGTCTCGTGCTTTTTATATATGCGTGTTGGTATATACATGTATATATATTTGTGTAGCGGTACATTTCATGTCCGCGTATACATTTCGGGGAAATCGATCTACATGAGTAGTTTGATGTACGAACTAGTATTTAAATCTCTATGTATATCACAAAAAAAATAATAATAATAATCAGTTTTTTTATTCCCTTACCCCCATGGAAATTTATATACGCAAAAATATACTGCAAATTAATTTTATTAATAATTGTAATATATGTGAAATGTATGCAATATATTGAAAATATATGTTGCATATATGTGCCAAATTCTAATTTTCGTAACGTTTTTATATATGAGATGTATATACGTGGTATTACTGTATATCAATATATCATATATCAATGATATATGTAGCATTTACCCTGCATATATACCACATATATTTAACATATATGTTGCATACACACTGCATACATACCACATATATACTGCATAAACGGTACATATATACTGTATATCAATATATCATATATCAATGATATATGTAGCATTTACCCTGCATATATACCACATATATTTAACATATATGTTGCATACACACTGCATACATACCACATATATACTGCATAAACGGTACATATATACAGATATGCGTAGCATATTTGTATATAGTGTTTATATGTAATAGTGTACTTTAACTGTAAGTTAAGTTTTTTCAAGTTTAAGTTTTAAGTTTTATTAAATTTAACTGTAATACTGTTTATACGTAGCATATATTTTTTTGGTCAGAAATATATATCGAAAATATATGGGTCATATATGCGTCATATATTTGGTGCATATATACTGAATATATACGTATTATTCTATTTTTCGTCACTATATATGCGACCGATATATATATATATATATATATATATATATATATATATATATATATAGCTTCTGCATATATTTTACATACATACATTTCCATGGGCGTACGTACATGGGTTAAGTACAGGTCCGGAATTATTTATGAATAGGCGATATTTTAAGTCCTTCGATGAGAAAAAGCCTCCCAAAAATTGCGAAAATTAGAACTCTGATGTGAGTCCAGAAAATGTAGTTGCCAGGACGACTTCGTTACGAAGGATATGGGAACCGAAAACCGATTTCTCCGATTCTTGTGTAAGAATAAGTAACTTCATATTATATAAGAGAATATTTCTTCCAAATTTAACACGTGGCTTCGTCTCAATCGCGGAAACAATTTTAATTGTATATAATACATTGAATGTTTTTTTCTTATGGGATACGTGTTGCGCTAAATAATTGTATATTTTAAAAAAATGTGTCCAAGAATGCGACACGATCTCCCTGGTCAGTAAAATAAAAACGATATAGTCTTTTTATTGGTAATCTACGACGTCTTGATGCATTCATTTTTTCGAAGGCCGAAAGATGTTCGCTGCAAGAGGAAAACAATTTTAAATACGAGGATCTAATTAAGAGGTATTCTCGCTTTAGACGCTAAAAGTTGTCACACTTAAGAAATCCACTTTCGAAATACATTAAAAAAAACATTTATTTATTCATTTAACTCACTATTAATAGGCGAAAATGGTAGTTAAAAAAATGTCCTAAAAAATGGTAGGTCTGCGCTGTTGGTGAAATCTCGGAGATGGATAATCCGAAACAAAAAAATCAAACGGTTTTAGATTCGGTATGCTAATGGCTATAGCGTATATCATACGATTTTTTATATATGCGAAAATAACAAAATGGCGGACATTTTCCGAAAAAAAAATTAAAAACGTGTTTTTTCACCTTTTTGGCAAAAAAAATAGTAAATATCAAAATTGAAAAAATCCTTGATCTGCGCTATAGCCATAGTTGTTAAGAATATATGGTTAAAATTTCATAAGGATCGATTCAATAGTTTCGAAGATTTTATCAACAAGCCGTCGAAAAACGTTGTTTCGAGAAAAACAAGCTTAAAGTTTGTTTGGGTTACATAAATACATAACAATTCTTTTTAATGTATTTCGAAAGTGTATTTATTGAGTGTAACAATTTTGATATCAATATCTATAATATATACCTATCAAAAAAATCATGAAATTAGCCTTTTTCAGCGTCTAAAGTGAGAAGAGCGCTTAAGGGGTTACCTCCACTTGCGATTTTGAAAAAATCGATTTTTTGTTATTGCATTTTTTTGAAGTATAAGTATCTGAGAATATGTCCTGAAAATTTCAAATCGATCCGAACAAAATTGACTGAGATATGAGCGTTGAAAGAGAAGAATCCGTTGTGTAAACGACCGGAAATTGAAACTTCAAACGCGTTTTTCTCAAAATAGCATTTCTGAAGTCGGTGACCAAGATTACTCGAACACTAATGAACCGATCTTCTTGAAATTTTGCAGGCTTATTCAATACATAAAAATGTAGTCTTTAATCGTTCGATTTTTTTTTCGAAAAAAATGGCCGTTTTATAGCCAAAAAACGGCCGTTTTTTTCGTTAAAATCGAACCATTAACTTTGACTGTCCGCCATTTTGTGAAAAATGCATATTTTTTAAAATCCTTCGATTAAAGACTAGTTTATACTTATATTTGACTAAATCCATCCGCATTTTTTTTTCAGATGATCCACTTCGCCGCAGTGTTGGTCACCGCAAACCGTGTATATAAAAACATTATTTCATTGACGGCCACTTGCCACTAAACAATGTAATATTTTTCAATAAAAAAATTACTGAAAGTTCTTCAAGATGTGTTCTTTAAGATGGTATATTGATCGATTAAAAAAGTTTTGTAATTTTCTTTAAAAAAAATTCATGAAAAAGGCCTTTTTTGCGCTACAAGTGGGAGTAACCCCTTAAAGGGAGCACACCACTGTGATGGGCCGAAAAAGGCCGATTTTCCGATTTTTTCGTCTACTAGATTATTTATTTGGAATTTCGAAGGAAGGTATGTTATTGGGCATAAATTAAGCTTACTGCGTATAAATTTTTGTTTAGAAAAATTCAAAATTGACAAAGTTATTGAGGTATAATAGAGCCTCTATATAAAAAATGTGGTCCAACCGCCGGATCGATAATTTGACAATGGTCAGTCTGAAACATAAAAATAAAAACGTTTTTTAATCTATATAAATGTGGTTTGCGTTATGCGTTACCGTTGTTCGAAAAAAAATTGCACGAAATGGCGATTGTTAAAAAAAATTATAATTTTGGCGAAATTTTTGCTTATATTCGGCGGCTTAAAAAATACAAAATAAAAATACCGACTACGTACAACGATAGCTCCTGCAATTACGGGAATTTTGGTTTTTTCAAATTGAAAACCGGACCATTATGGCTAGAGTAGGTAATGATTCCGGCCAGTTCGAGAAAAATGCGTTTCAAAGTTTCAACATGCTCAAATGGTCGCACTACCCTCTCACTAAATCGACTGTGATTTTTCAAAATTTTCATATTTTAACTTGAATTTTTTTTCAAAAATTCTTAAATATATATACTTTGAGAAAATGCAAAAAAATCGATTTCTTTCACTCGTCTTAAAGATCTCTTTACCTACGAGTAAAAAGGTGCAAACTGCACCGTGCACTTTATTATCTGACAGCATCGAAAAATCCACCAGTCGTTTTTATCCTCCCGGAAAATGGTATATTCTCGATTTAATTCACATGCATACAATTTTTCAGCACTGCGCATAGCTAGAATCGTGTCCCTCGTCGTTATTGATCAATTCTCAAGAAAATTATCAGTATTATTGCCCTTTTCTGTCAAACGTTCTCAGCTCCATTGATCGAGAGTACCGATAAATTTACACTCATACGCATATATCTGTAGGTACATAAAAGAGTTCCGAACGGGAGACTTGAACGCCCGACGCGCTAGTTCTATCCGTCTCTCTCGTTTCCCATTTGCTCTCGCAATTTAAGTTAGTAACGCGCCAATTACGCGATAGCCTCTATCAGTGCACGAGAGACGGTGTGTGCAGACGCGCTTTTAATTTCTCGCAAAATGGTAACGTGTGTAGCGTGTCAGATATGAGCGAAGAAACGTGGGAATAGAGAGATAAAACCAACTGCTTGAAAAAAAAATATCCATATTGCACCGTAAGTGAGCTACATCGATGTTCGGCCCTAATCATTTCATTGCATTTTTTTCCTTTCCGCAACGAAATTTACCCTCGTACACGCGCAATTCTATCGCAACGAATAAAATATTGAACACCGCACGATTCATTGCCTCAATTCTTATCTGAGTTACGCCCTTTTATTTTCAACGGGACGAGAGCTACGGGTGCATAGAAGTATGGACGAGATCTACGGGTGCATAGAAGTATGGACGAGATAGTCACGATTGCCATTGGATCGAACGAATCAACAACGTTCACTCGGTTAATTCAACATCAGTGATATTTTCAGCGGCGATAATCATTTTATGAAACATTTACATCACCTCAATATTAAGGAGCTACAAAAGGGGCTAAAAAAATGCCAAATACAATTTTTTTGTAGGAAACGTTTGGTAAAAAAGAAACGTATTTTTTAAACACAATGGTATATGTATTGAGAGCCTTTAAAAAATAAAAAAATACAGAAAATCAACACTAACATGACCGCCGACAGATGAAATGTTTTTTGCAACATTTGGCGGTGGACACTCTCCAGCTGAAACGGTCCATCCGAAATCTAAAAACCAAACGGGTTATTCAAGTTAATAATAAATAGGGGTCATTGACGATCTTCGATTTTTATAATAATGTTCTTAAACAATGTGGCGACGAATTGAAACTCGAGCATACAAAATTTATGAAAAAGGTCATCATTCTTACGTAACTATTAGAAAATAAAGAATGATTATCAATAAGTGAGATCGTCAACGACCTTTAAATTGTGCTCATCGTATCTCCTGTAAATTTGGAAACAATCCATCCAGTGGTTCTCGAGATATCATGTCCACCGACTTTGAAAACACCGTAATGAGAAAATCGCGTTTAAGGGCTTGTGTGGGTCTGAAAAATTGAAAAATCCATTTAAAAAAATTGTATTATCTAATAGTACAATATATCTAGAATATTGTCCCAAAGTTTTAAGTCAATCGGAGTAAAAGTCCAGGAGAGAGAGCCTTTGGGAATTCCTCTCGTTAGGAAAGACCGGCCGGGAGCGGCGCAGGTATATCGCATTTTTCTCAAAACACTATTTTTGAAGTCGGTGGACACGATTTTTCTCAAAAACTAATGCACCGATCTTATTGAAATTTTGCACGCTTTTTCCAAATAGTTTTGGCAAGTGATTGAACGAAAGTTTTTTTTCGATTACAACCAACTTTACAAGGCTATACGTAGTGTAAATTGCACCAAAAATTGAACTATTTTGTATACAACTCTGCCAAAAGTTCAAATTTTAATTTTTTTAAAATCCATTTTTCAATCACGAGGTAAACTTATTTACTAAGAGATAAAAATTGGTTTTTAAATTTCAGATAAAGGTATCATGAGTTATCCTGACCACGAGGACACTTTTTTTCAGGGGTCTCCGGAACCGAGGTCCCACCGGCTGAATTTCCCAAATTTTTGGATGAATTTTTTTTAATATTCTTGAATTGTTGCCCTTTTATGTGCTTAACATTTTGAATAAAATGATTATATAATAAATTATTTTTTAAAATAATTGATATATATTATATTTTTATCTAACATTTAACATTTTGAATAAAATTTATATATTATATTTTTGAATAAAATTTATATTTTATATTTTTATTTAACACATTAACATTTTGAATAAAATGATCATATATTAAATTATTTTTTTTTAATAATTTATATATTATATTTTTATCTCCAAAAATATTTTTGGCAAATGCAATTTTCTTACCCACCTAGGTAGATGTAGCCCGTAAAAATCGTTTGAGCGATTTTCACTAAACTAATTTGGAACATACTTATACTATTGGTGTGCAAGTATTCAGCCAGGTATATGAAATTAGTAGAAGTTTTCGCGAAAAATTCGTACATTACAAAAAAAAATCGTATTTTTTTTCTTCGATGTTTTGAAAGAATTTTTACTATAAAAATCTCAATAAAAAGTGCACATTGAATTTGGCTGCGGGTATAACGGTATATACAAATGTCCCTACTTTTCCCACGTATCATCGCAGAAACCAAGCGACATCGGCCAAAAAATTCGTTGAATCGCGATAGTTTTGCAATCGAAAAAATTCTATGCGAATACATTATTGATAACTACCGCGAACGAACGTGCAGAATTAATATCTTATTCTGTGTCTCGATAGATCTTGCGAAAGTGTAAAATGGCAGATTTATCATCGCACGTACACTCGCCGTGTGTTGTATAATTCTCTTTCGCGCGAGTTTCAATCGTACATCTCAATATCAAGACTCTCCATGGACTCCCGCGAGTGATCATGAATAGCGCGATATACAGTGTTTGTAGGGTGCTTTATTAGACGTTCTAAGTGCACCTATCGTGCATTTCTCGCGTCTACTACCGGGTGCTCTTCTCTCCACGTTGTATACATACACCTATATATACTTCATTTGTGAAGTAGCACATGTATATACCTCGTATACATTTCGGGGCAAACCTATATATTTATCTACATTAGTAATTTTATGGACACATTAATATTTATATCCCTATGTATATCACCCAAAAAATTGATAAGCAATTCTTTACTCCTTAAGGGGGGAAATCACAGTAGCACACAAAAAATAGGCATATTTTCGGGAATTAATTTTGGCTGAATAAAAGTATCAATCGAAAATCTGTAAAGTAGGTTTTATAGCAATACTACAAAAGTACAAAATGTAATTTTTTCAATAAAAAATATTTTAAAATGACGGCTGCGCAGCATATGCCCCAAGGCGCCTTTTTTTGAGCTCGCCGAAGACATAACTCGAGCAAATTTTTACCGATCCACTTGAAATTTTGACAGTAGCTTCGAAACATCTTTCTCCACGGAGCTACGTAGGATTTTTTTATTTTATATGGCTTACTTTTTTTTTATCGACGATTTTATGGCGTTTTTTTTTGTTAAAAATTTAACTTTATTTTCAAACATGCACCATTTTGCGAAAAATCAATATATCGAAAAAATCCTACGTAGCTCCGTGGAGAAAGATGTTTCGAAGCTACTGTCAAAATTTCAAGTCGATCGGTAAAAATTTGCTCGAGTTATGTCTTCGGCGAGCTCAAAAAAGGCGCCTTGGGGCATATGCTGCGCAGCCGCCATTTTTCAATATTTTTTGTTGAAAAAATTACATTTTGTACTTTTTTAGTATTGCTATAAAACCTACTTTACAGATTTTCAATTGATACTTTTATTCAGCCAAAATTAATTCCCGAAAATATGCCTATTTTTTGTGTGCTACTGTGATTTCCCCCCTTAAGTACACAGATGCGGGGCACCACCGTAACGGGTCGAAAAAGTCGATATTTTTTTTTTGCATTCTCACAGAGTACACATATTCGAGAATATGTGAAAAAAAGTTCAAGTTAGAACATTGAAAATTGACCAAGTTACAGACGATTTAGTGAGAGCAGGTAGCGCAACGATTTACGTATACTAAAATTTTCAATCGCGATTTTTTCTCGAAACGTCTTTTCTCGACCTGGCCGGAATCATAACTCTAGCTATAATTGTCCGATATTCAATTTAGAAAAAAACTAAAATTTCCGTAACTGCAGTAGATATCGTTGTAATTAGACATTTTTTTATTTCAAAATTTCGTCAAAATTACACTTTCTTTAGCGGCGGCCATTTTATGATTTTTTGTTTCGAAAAACGGCTACGCTCTACGAGAACTAAGGTAAATGTCCCAATTATTGAACACTATCTTGTATTTTTATTATTTCTCATTTCCCTGCATGCATTTATTTATTTATAAAAATTTAATTACATATATGGAACTTTTGGCTATCAAAACGTTACCTTACTTGTGCAAATAAAGCTTTAATTAATAGAGAAAAAAATTATTTAATCAGCAACGGTGACCCGATTTGACGTCTCGTGGTAACTGCTTATCGTTTTTGCTAGGACGCGCCGCTTCATGCGTAAGGGTATAAAAAATTCAAAAACTGTCGCAATCTCAAAAAGTAAAGGCGTTTCAGGTTCCTCAGAAAATTTCTTACAAATAACAATTTAAACAAATTTAATTCATTATTTGTTAAAAAAATGCGGTGTTCGATGATTGGGACATAGAAAATGCAGTGTGTACCAATTATTGAACACTCGAATTCTCCAAGATAGCGTCATTAAACCCATCAAAACATCGAGACAGTTAACGTGTGACAGATCGTGTGAATCGGATTTATTCAAACAAAAACTGTAAGTACCTGAATAAACTTACCTTTATTCTTTTAATAATAACTCTAAGATCGTCAAATATATATTTTATTTGTATTTTCGTGCAATAAACATAAAAAGAAAAGTAAAAAGAGAATGTATCCTAAATGTAACCTAAAAATACGAATGTAATGTTCAATATTTTTCGCTCTCCGATGTTTCCGGGAGCCAAGCTGTGACAAAATCAAACAAAAACAGAACATACAAACGAGGAAGCTGAAAATAAGAATAAAATAAAGTTCGAGTTGTAAAG
Source organism: Ophion obscuratus (assembly GCA_964007375.1). NCBI lineage: Eukaryota > Metazoa > Arthropoda > Insecta > Hymenoptera > Ichneumonidae > Ophion > Ophion obscuratus. The sequence continues at coordinate 1,665,495 of OZ023321.1, forward strand.
CAAAAATAAACCAACCGCGAATGAACCAAAAACCTGTCAAAAGAAACTAAATATATATTTTTGTATTTTTACATGATTAATAAAAGATTATTTAAGTGTTTGATTTTTCTTTGATTTCTTAATATTATACCCAAAATAATATTTTCAGAACGGGAAACGAATTCTCGAGAGTGTTCAATAATTGGGACATGCCTGTTCAATATTAGGGACATAGGCACTTCCAGTGTTCAATAATTGGGACATTTGCATGCTTCACATTGTTATTCTTTTTTTTTTCATTTGAAATGATTTAAAAATAATTTAAAAGGTGATTTTTCGAAAGTAAAAATATTAAAGTATAATTTGAACAGGAAAGCGATGGTTTTTCTTGATTTTATATTTTTTTTTTCTCACCGAATTCAATCCCCCAGATCCTTAGCTGTTCAATAATTGGGACATTTACCTTATATTTGTAAAGATTGGAACGCTTTTTATTTTCCAGATCAACCGTTGTCAAGTTATCGATTCGGCCGTTGAACCACTTTTTTATTCAGAGGCACTATTATTCCTCAATAACGTTATCAGATTTTTATTTATTTTTTTTTAAATAAAAAATTCCACGGAATAAGTTCACTGTATGCTTGATAAGATACTTATTTTTAATCCCAAATAGATAATCTAGCACACAACAAAAACGGCAAAACGACCTTGTTGACCCGTCACAGGCCCGGAATTATTTATGAATAGATTAATACCACGATTATCTTTAGAGTAATTTATTTCGTCAAGTGTTCTGCGTCGGACACCGCTGGCACGGAAATAATTTTAAAAAAACAATTGAATATGTATTTCAATCATTGGAACACAGTAAAAAAAGTCCGTCAATTTGGCAAAATTGACATTTTCAAATCAGCTATAATTTGCCTTCTAATTAACCAATTTTGTAGAATCAAAGAGTGACATCGGATTCATTGTTATGGTTTTTCCTTCAATGTTATGAAAATTTGGTTTCTATCCCGCCTCATCTCTCTCGTTCATGCACATATGCAACCACACACACGCGTGCATATTAGCAATAAAGTACACATGCAGTGCGCCTCAGAAGCACGTGAGAGCCAACTCGGGCGTCCCTCATCATCGACGTGTAATTGGTATGGCATGAATTTCCCAGTTATTAGACATTAATTGGTCCACCCTTGCGCTTGTACGTATTCCCGTTTCTCCGTCCTCGTTTCGCCGGCCAACTCGGTGATTAACATACCCACGGAATTGGCAGCAACATGTTGAGAGATTTCTCATTAGCAGGGATTCACGGAATTACAAGCACAGTAGCTAGACAAAAATGGATTTTGCCGTGAGTATGCTCAAATATCTCGATTTCAGTATCTCTTTCTATACTGGAGTATAATTTCACAAATGCGTGGAATCACTTGTTTCAAGGTGTCATAATCTGTAAAATGTCAAGACAGAATGATTTTCGGCTTGCTTCGATTTACTGGGAGAAAACATAGCGCCTTTGAAAGTTTTTCAAAAATCAATTTTCAATTATATATTTGAGAAAGATGATTTGATCGTGCATGAATTTTAGAGATTTTTTTTTATCGTTGCAGCCTGTCATAGCTGCTAATTTACAATAAAATAAACAAATTCGTTGATACATTTTTTCAATTTTCTTCAACAAACCCAAACAAACCTAAGCAATTCATTGGTGCGTTTTCCTTTCACTTTGATGAACTGGAATAAAAAATTCCGCATACATTTTTTAGATTAATACAGTTTCATATATTTTCTAAAACGTCACGGTTGCGAAAATTCTTCTGCTAGTCACATTTTTCTAAGTTTTGTCATTAATCTTTTCTTGAAACATTCGGTGAGGCCCTGTTTTATTGTCGTGACGGAATCTCTATTATCTTCTTACATGCGTAGAGCAGTTTATATCAGACATCTGGAGTTATGTCGTATATAAATCACCAAATAGAAAAATGGTCAGTATGTCATCTCTATGAAGAGCCTATATTAGACGACTTATAAAGTCATATTTTTCCGTTAAAAGTTTGGTAACTCGGCTTGAAATTTTACCAGTATACTGGGACGTACTTTTACTTAATTGTAAATGAAAATCAATTAATAGTTAAATATTCGAGTTCGCGAAAATAATACCTTAATTCCGACACGTGCGAGGAAGGTCCTCCGCCAGACGTCGATCGGAAATTTGAGCGCCTAGAATGAGGACCCAAAATCCTCGAATGTTTTCTTCCACGGCGAGGCAAACTTGCTTTTATACCAGCACGTGCGAATACTTAAGGGGGGACATACCTTTAGGCAAGGCAAAAACTGCTGATCATGATTTTTTTAAAGGAAATAGTTCTTCACCATTTTTTAGACTAGGGATATGTTTTATTACTACTTTTGGCTGTTGCATTGTATTTTTTATTTCATTGATCTTTAAAAATGGCGCTGGTATGGCACGGTCATCTGAATGGATTGCGGTGGGTGTTGTCAGACGGCGTGACACGTAGCGTCGGTGGATCTAGTCTGAAACAAAAACCATCGAAGATTTTTCTTTTACCAACACCAATTCGCAGAATATGAACCAAGAAGAAGAGAGAAATGTTGAAAATTGATGGAATATATGGTACGCTTTGAAGCAAAAAGATTGAATTTTCCGAAAAAATGGCGACACTTTGCAAAAAAAAACTTTTTCGTTTAATTTTCAAAAATCTTTAGCGTCATGTTTTGGACAATAAAGTTAGAAAGATGTAACCAAATTTCATGAGAATCAGTCGATTAGTTTTTTAGCTATACGTCACGTCAGTTTTGAAAATGCAATTTAGAAGACCGTGACATACCTCCGCCATTTTAAAGATTAATAATAAATAAAAAAATAGCATGTAACAGCCGGAAGTAGTAATAAAGTGCATCCTAAGTTTAAAAAATGGCGAAGAAATCTTTCCTTAAAAAAAAAAATAATGAAAACCAACAAATTTTTTTCTCGACTCAAGGTCGAGAAATTTACCAAAATTTATACCATTACCCTTTACCAAAATTTATACCATCTTTGGCATCCATGACAAATGTAGTATTTATTTTGCTGGAAGTACATACGTTTTGGACATTCTTTCGCGACTCTCACGCTCGTACGTTGAACAAAAATAGACATCACATATTATTTATTTAAAGATTTATTCACAAACAATTCATTGGTGCAATAATTACATAAAACGAAATAAGCGATTTCTCCTACAAAAAACTTCTCGCTCAATAATTGACTTCGAAGTTTGCAAGCTGGGTCTCACAACAGCGTGCATTCTTCGATTCAATGATGTCGTTCCACTCCCACTCCATGGACTCCTTTGTTTTCTAGATTTGGCACATGAACTACTCAGTAACAATTGATCTCCTGTTATAATGAAATAATGACTGTGCGATCGTCGACACCACTTTTGTCGTATTTGCCATAACTGCAATTATTTTATTGATTAGTGAAATAAATGTGCATAAATCAATATTTATGAATCTATATATATTTACTTTGATAGTAATAAGCGAATATGAATATATGTATACATATTTATTTAATGAATAAATTGATGTTTATTTTACGAAACTATCGGTTGGAATATATTCATTTCATAACTTTTGGCATCTTATTTGCATATTCTTTCATTCGACGACAGAGAAAAGGGGCCTTCATAAAATACGATGGTCACACTGCGAGACAGGGCTTGATGTGCGAAAAACTTGACATTTATTTTATGTGATAAGGGGTCGTCCATTAATCATGTGAAGTTTTTTAGTCCACTTTTTGAGCCTCCCTGGTCATACGTGGTGAGGTTCTAGACTAGCCCCCCCCCCGGCCCCAACACATGACGTGAATTTTTTTGTTAAGCAATGTCTAACACAAGCTACAGAGAGTACGGTATTTAATTGTGGAAAACAAAATAATATACATTGTTAATATATTCAAATTCCATTGTCCTCGCCACTACACAAAAATGTGTTATGTGCACAACGACCCCCCCCCCCCCCCTGCGTGATCAATCGCGATGTTATCCAAACCCCCTCCCCCCCTATCAGAGCCTCACGTGATTAATGGACGGCCGCGGCCCCTAAGGACAAGTAGAATTTTCAAAACATGGCAAAAAATGTAATCGTGAAATACGCAATTCCCTGAATTTTATGCGATTTTTGTATTACTTTAAAAAATTGTATTCCTCCTATTTATTTATTTTTATTGTCACTTATTTTTCAATGTTATCACTCTCATTCATTTCATCACTCTTCCATCCGCTCTTTGAAGTTTTTATGACTTCCTTAAGCATTCGGGTACGTACATTTGTTCAACTGTGAACTGGAAAAAGTGGTATACGACTTTACACGCTATTTGTTCACGCCAAAGGTAGTCGACCTAAAATGCCTGAAATTCAGAGTACAAAGACGCGTCACCATGAGAATGTGGACACAAGTGTTCTCCAATATTTTCCGAAAACAGGTGATAACCCCAAGGCCTTTTGTATGATTTTGTATGAAACACATGGCATTTCGCAACAGTAGCATGAATCACCATGGGATGTACCTACGACTATATAAGCGGACACACAAAGCAGAAGGCATTACCGTCCTGACTTCGATCGCCGAATCATATTCCACACTACAGTTACATACTGTAACTCTGAACGCAATTTCAACAGTTTGATTTTTCTTCTCGACACGCAGTCGCTATGAAGTCTTTCTGTATCTTCGCTTTGGCGTTGTTGTTCGCTGTTGTTCAGTTTGGCAATGTCCAGGCTCGTGCTCATCCGAATTCCAACTACGTGAGTTATACAAACCACACGTGAATCAATAACAAGCTTCATGAAAAACCATGAAATGCAATAATGTGTAAAATCAACACAAAAATTCGACAGAATGCCTATCCAGCTATATGCAGCCAGGGACCGGCAGCTTACTGCGTCAATGCCGAAATTGCCCAGTCGTGCGGCGTAAGTTCATTCAACTGACCACGAATTTTCATAGACGTGCAAAGGCATTCTTCGATGAAACACTGTATCGAGGTTGACATTCATTTCACCTTTATTTGTTTCACGAAGCGTGAGACGTTCCTGGAGTGCGCAAGTATCATCTTCGACAAAATGGATGATGATGATGCTCCGCCAATTGATGTCAACTATTATCGAATCTGAGTCACTCCGATTTCATACGACGAGCTCAATGCTTAAGATGCACGGTATGACACTGCACGCTACAACGAAGGATTAGAAGAGAGGTATTCAAGCTGCATAGTTGAACGGCAAATTTGTGTGCATCTTCGCAAAAGACGTTTATGCACACTGCTTATCATTGGACAGAAGAGACACACGGGCTCCAAGGGACCCACGTGCTCTTTTATTTTAGTGTTTTGAGGCGACAAGTAAAAAAAAACACGTAAATGTCGACAAGTCAGTTGTGAAAATTGATTTGTCGACAATCAATGATGTTTTCGTGAAATAATTTTCGCGAGGATGTCAAAAATTGATTAATCGACAATCGAAATGATGTTTTCGCATTATAATTTTCGCTCGAGGGTTTCAAAAATATAATATGCCAAGCAACAATTGTATAATCTTTTACTTCGAACGTGCCTACGATACCTGCGCTGAGAATGTTTCGTTATTATTAATAAGCAGCATAAAATTAATCGGCCAACGATAACAAAATTGTGATTCCATTCACCCCGAATAGTGGGGTGGACGAAGTTTACCTACGCGTTACCACTCTTCTAGTATCGCAGGCCATAAGATTGAAAAAAAATGGTCGAATCGTGGCAATCTTCGATTTTTTTCACCAATGTCGTCAATTCTGCATAACCGTGAAAATGAGGTACGACTCATCGCTGCAATTTTCACCGCTGATTCTCCTTCACAAAGCTCCGTCTAGAGTCTACAATTTTCCAATTGGGAAGGTAAATACGAAACTTGGATACTCTGGTGTACGCGTAATTTTTTGATGTTCGAAACTCATCAGACTTGCATATCGACGTAGTTTATCGGGTACTCCTCCGTCAGTGGTTTGAACGTTTTGGTCTTACATGAAACACACACTCCGTCAAAGGATATAGGGGAACTCGTGGTAAGACGAAAACGCGGGGTAAGATGAATCAACTGTGGTGGAAGCACGCAACTCGAGTAAGAAAACAATTTCAATTTTTTGACAAAACGATGTCATTTTTGGTAAAATTTAACATCGTTTCAGTTTATTTGAGTTGCTGGTATTGGTTAGAGGCAGATAGGTAAACGTAATGCAAGTACTAATTATTAATATAATACGAACGGTTGTCAGAAATTTTTAAGGTTATTGCGTGATTTTTTGTTAAGGGGAGATATACACCTAGGAGCCGGAAAAAGATCATTTTTGTGAATTTTTTTCAAGGAAAACTATTTGAAATTCCGGATTGGGGCTTTAATTATCTTAAAGTATATACATTCGAAAATATGTTTCATTTTCTTGATTTAAAAATATCAAAAATATACAAGGATATTGTATGATCCTGGGAGCGTCGTAAAAAAAATCTGCGTATACGGTACCCACTGGCGTTTCTTAAAAAATCATCTGAAAAAAATACCAAACGATTATTAAATTAGATACTATAACCTAGTATTTGTTACAGCCGATTTTGAAAATATCGATTTATGACAAAATGGCGGACGTTTGAACATAAATAGTGATGTTTGGGCCAAAAACTAGTTATTATTTTGCGTATAAAACAAAAACTAAGTAACGGAGAAAAAATCCCATGTCAAGTACTAGATAATGGTGTATGGAATAACCACAAAAAACCTCAAGGCAATGGATTCGTTGGTTTTCGAGAAATTTTGGGTACCGATTTGAAAAACGTGGTTTTGAGAAAAACGCGTTTGAAAATTTGGGAATGAATAAATCATGAAATTTGTCAACTTACTTGGAACCATCGATACCAGGCCCATAGTGTAGGTCTTCTACGGTCAACGGAATGTTCTTATCTTCTAAATCGATTTTTTTGACCATCTAGGTGTATATCTTCCCTTAATTCGTTAACCGTCTAATGGGGCAAGATAAATACAAGCTATCGCAAACCCAGAATATTTTACAAAGTACCACTATTTACGTTAAAAAGGGTGAAATGAAACTAGTAAAGCATTTGGTTCCTCTTTAAGGCGTTATCCCTACTTGTAGCGCAAAAAAGCCTTTTTCATGAATTTTTTTAAAGAAAACTACAAAACTTTTTTAACCGATCAATATACCATCTTAAAGAACACATCTTGAAGAACTTTCAGTAATTTTTTTATTGAAAAATATTACATTGTTTAGTGGCAAATGGCCGTCAATGAAATAATGTTTTTATATGTATACACGGTTTGCGGTGACCAACATTGCGGCGAAGTGGATCATCTTAATGGTTCGATTTTAATGTTAATGGTTCGATTTTAACGAAAAAAGCGGCCATTTTTTTCGAAAAAAAATCGAACGATTAAAGACTACATTTTTATGTATTAAATAAGCCTGCAAAATTTCAAGAAGATCGGTTCATTATAGTGTTCGAGTAATCTTGGTCACCGACTTCAGAAATGCCATTTTGAGAAAAACGTGTTTAAAGTTTCAATTTCCGGTCGTTTACACAACGGATTCTTCTCTTTCAACGCTCATATCTCAGTCAATTTTGTTCGGATCGACTTGAAAATTTCAGGACATTCTCAGATACTTATACTTAAAAAAAATGCAATATAAAAAAAATCGTTTTTTTCAAAATCGCAAGTGGGGGTAACCCCTTAACCGGTGGTTCTACCAGGGGAAGAAAAAGAATTCACAAATGATCAAAATGGTATGGCAGCAAGATTATTCGCACTTATCCTACAGAACTTAGATGATTGGCTTATGAAATTGAGGCCTTAGGCCACACTAACGGGTATAAAATCATTTGCAAATTTAACAATTTTTTTCGTATGAAAAAGTGTTTCACTCATAATATTAATTACACATCTATTTAGTATAAATATCAATCTGTTAGAAAATACATTTTTTCTTTCGCTGTACAAAGTGACCGACTGCTCGAAACTTATCGAAACGGCTTTTTTCCAATTGGCGCGACAAATAACTCCAAAAATTTTCACTCGATTTACTTCAAATTCGAAAAATATGTTCCTAATTGCATTTCACTGAGAAGTACGTAAGGAATTTCTGATTAATCGAAAACTGTTCATTTCATGAGCAATTTACAAGCAGTTTTAACGAAGTCTTTCACTGAAAATTCATTTCTTAAGTTCAAATATCTACAACTTTTGAATACAACAATATTTTTTAAATTCCGTACGTACTTCTCTAGGTATTCTAATGTAGATTGACGAGAATTTTTGTTTTTGGTTCTAGGTAAAAATTGTGGATGCTAAATGTCACGCCGCGGACCGCCTAAAAAAGATAACAAAAGAAAATATTAGTAGTCGGCCATTTTGTACATCGAAAAAAAATATATATATATATTTTTTCTAACAGCTTGATATTCATACTAAATAGATGTGTAATTAATGTTATGACTGAATCACTTTTTCATACGAAAAAAATTGTTAAACTCGCACATGATTTTATACCCGTTACTGTGGCCTAACGCCTTAAGGAGTAAGGCCACTGTAACGGCCCAAAAAAAAAGGTTTTATCACTAATTTTTTGCTCCCGAAATTGAAGGTATTTGAAAAAAAACTTTTAATGGTGTTATCGGGCATACATTAAACTTTATTATAAAATTTTTTTACAGTAAAAAAAAAACAAAATGGCGGTTCCACAGCTATCTTCCCGGGACATGTTTTGCTTCCAGGGCTCCGCGGCACGCAGCACCACTGGTGCACTTTTGAATCTAGAACAAAAAAAAAACCATTAATCTAGAGGGCTATAGCTAGAGAATGTCGATCGGATTTTAAAAATTATCAATTTTTGTGGATTTGGCGTGCGTTTGAAAAAAAAATTGATTTTTGACGAAAAAAACGGCAAGTTTTTTGTTAATAAAAAATCAATAAATAAAGTTCTTGAAAATTCCGATCGACATTCTCAAGATAATGTAAATGTTCACATCTGGTTAAAATTTCAAGTAAAAAAAATGAAAATTGTTCGAGTTATGCTGCGTGCCATTTTGAAAAACCATGTTTCGAGAAAAACGCGTTTAAAGTTTTGCGAATAGTTTTTTATTGGAAAAAATTTAAAAAAGAAGTTAAAAGGATTTAAACTATTTTTAAACTAGAGGGTTTAAACTATTTTTTAAGCCAATAAAAAAAAATCGATTTTTCAAAAAATTTACAGTGGCCTTACTCCTTAATGGTATTGAGAATGAAATTTTTATATACGAAAGATGCCAATAATTCGTGTCCCATCATTATCCCAGCATTCGAGGTAAGAAGGGAAAAATAAAGTTTTAATTAAAAATATACATTGTATGATTCAAATCAGAAAGACTGATTTTTTTAACAAAATTAAAAGATTAATAAATTTTGATTAGTTTAAACATAATTAAAGTCGAGTGACTCATATATGTATTGTTTTATTTGAACATGACCTTAGCGCCATCATCTTGCCCCGACTTTCCCTACGTCGCCGTGGCATCACAAAGCCCATCTCCGTTGCAGATGGAAAATCTCGAGAGAACGAGCCTTCCAAACCATTCGCCAAGTTAAGAAAGAGCCGCGTCGTGAGAGGGAAACGTATTAATGCCGCGCAATTATAAGAAGCGATTACCGTGGCATCTTTCGTATTCGTATCAATCGAACAACACCTGGCAAATGGGAATATATTGGGAAAATCATGGACAAAAGGGTGTTCAGCAATAAACATTTTCTCCCCGTTTTTCTTCATCTGGAAAAATGCGAGATATTTGGTATGAAAAGAGAACGTGAGCAGTAAAGTTAACGGACGAGACCTTATTGTATATGAATTTATCTACGGAATACACGGGATAGAGTCGCATCCTCGGGTTGTCTTGCTCCCAGGCTGTGCCAAGATTACGTTGCATATCGCTGAGTGCTCGTACACTCTCTCGCGGGCACACGATGCAGATAAATGAACACCGAATACAAAACATTCCTTTGAATCCCTCGTCGTTTTGCGAGCTCATCGTGACTGAGATATATGTACTCTTTCTCGCTGTTACGCTCTCACAGAGTAACGCCGAGAATCCCGTGGAAAATTTCTCGTCGACCAAACGAGCAATCACAGGGTTACTACACATCTTATCGAATTATCTTTCTTAACATTGTTATTATTTTTTTACACAGTTTCTCGCAAATTCGATCTTAAGTATTATCGAACACCATTTTTTTATTTTATTTTTATTTTATTTTTATTTTTATTTTATTTTATTTTTATTTTATTTTTATTTTATTTTTATTTTATTTTTATTTTATTTTATTTTTATTTTATTTTTTTTTAGTTTTATTTTATTTTTATTTTATTTTTATTTTATTTTTGTTTTATTTTTTATTTATTTTTTATTTATTTTCATTTTATTTTTATTTTATTTTTATTTTATTTTTATTTTATTTTTATTTTATTTTATTTTTATTTTATTTTTATTTTAGTTTTATTTTATTTTTATTTTTATTTTATTTTTATTTTATTTTTATTTTATTTTTATTTTATTTTTATTTTATTTTTATTTTAGTTTTATTTTATTTTTATTTTTATTTTATTTTTATTTTATTTTTATTTTATTTTTATTTTATTTTTATTTTATTTTTATTTTATTTTTATTTTATTTTTATTTTATTTTATTTTTATTTTATTTTTATTTTTGATTTATTTTCATTTTATTTTTATTTTATTTTTATTTTATTTTTATTTTACTTTTATTTTATTTTTATTTTATTTATATTTTATTTTTATTTTATTTTAATTTTACTTTTATTTTTACTTTATTTTTGTTTTATTATTATTGCTGTTATTAACATTGGTATACTGCATAGATAGCGTACATAGGATGCGCTGGTGAATGCTTCGTGATGTGGATATCCATTCCGGAAGCCCGAGCGGCGCGCCGCGGGTGTCAGGAGTTACAGGGTCCATGATTAATCGTCAGCATTAGTAGGATTTATCGGGGTGCTCATCGCGAGCGTTTTCCCTCTCTTTGTTGCCGCTACACACTAGCTCATCTCGAATGAGAGCGCGTGCACGTGAAAAAAACGGTCCTTCGATATTTTGATATATCTATTGAGGCGCTAAGAGAGCGTGTGATTTCACGCATTTCCTTCCGTATATCAGAAGGCTACATTGGTTTCAATTTCTCTTCGGATATAGCTCCTGAGATTTTTGGGTTTGGAGAAAGTTGCGAAAATCGATGGTCCTACTTTGAAATTCGGCCAAAAATCGCAAAATCATTGGAGCGCGATTAATCGAATGGCATTTTATGGAAGATACGATTGAGGAAGAATGGACGCAGAGCGAAGTCTCAAATCAAAGTAGAAACAATAATGACGGGCAATTCAGTAACGCCAGCAATTTTTGGTCAAGCCGCAAAAAAATGGATTTGTCATATTTTTTTATAAGTTGACATTGAAGTTTCGGCCTCTGAATACGAATTCACGGTTTATTTCCCACAAAAATCTCAATTTTTATTAAAAATCGTCGAAAATTAACAGAATATCATTATCCCCTTAAGTTTGCTGTCCGGCAAAAATAAAAAATACCTCAACTTTCATTCTCTTTAATATACCGCTTTTAAATGCGGATGAGAGAAAGAAAATCAATGAGTGTTTCATGCCTTCATTTTTTTTAATGGATTAAGCTACGGTGAAAATGAAAAAAATCGTTCGTCGCTTGAGGCAGCTCAAATTAAAGAGGAAGGTCCAACATATGGTGCCGAAATCGCAGATTGAAGGTAAAGTTAGTATTACAACGATCGAATTGCTCGAAAAACTTTAAACGCATTTTTCTCGAAATCATGTTTTGCAAAACGGTGTACACGTTTTCTCGTCATCTAATAAACGGATTGACTTGAAATTTGGTGCACTTACTCAGTGTAACAGTAGTTTAGTCTTGAACGACGTGTTTCTGCTTAACATGTTTTTTTCATCGTTTATTAACAATAGTCTTGTCATGTATCCTCGAAAAATCGACAAAAGTTGCAACACATTTCTTTTTTGATGATTAAAACTCGTTAAGGGGTAAGGCCACTGTAAATTTTTTGAAATTTTTTTTTTATTGGCTTAAAAAATAGTTTAAACCCTCTAGTTTAAAAATAGTTTAAATCCTTTTAACTTCTTTTTTTAATTTTTTCCAATAAAAAACTATTCGCAAAACTTTAAACGCGTTTTTCTCGAAACATGGTTTTTCAAAATGGCACGCAGCATAACTCGAACAATTTTCATTTTTTTTACTTGAAATTTTAACCAGATGTGAACATTTACATTATCTTGAGAATGTCGATCGGAATTTTCAAGAACTTTATTTATTGATTTTTTATTAACAAAAAACTTGCCGTTTTTTTCGTCAAAAATCAATTTTTTTTTTCAAACGCACGCAAAATCCACAAAAATTGATACTTTTTAAAATCCGATCGACATTCTCTAGCTATAGCCCTCTAGATTAATGGTTTTTTTTGTTCTAGATTCAAAAGTGCACCAGTGGTGCTGCGTGCCGCGGAGCCCTGGAAGCAAAACATGTCCCGGGAAGATAGCTGTGGAACCGCCATTTTGTTTTTTTTTACTGTAAAAAAATTTTATAATAAAGTTTAATGTATGCCCGATAACACCATTAAAAGTTTTTTTTCAAATACCTTCAATTTCGGGAGCAAAAAATTAGTGAAAAAACCTTTTTTTGGGCCGTTACAGTGGCCTTACCCCTTAAGCAAGAAAAGCTCGGTCAAGTCTCAGCCAATGTAATCTATTTTGAGAAAAAAATTCTCATTTTTGTTTCACACTAACCGGATGGCCAAAATCGAGTACACCGTTGAGCCGGTCACGTTCAATGATCCTTCACGACATTGTTTATAAGTTCTTTAATTATGAATTTTAGTACACAACTTTGTTAATGTACACACAAATAAATGCCCAAACGATTTTTCAATCATCTTTCCCATTCCTTCAACATCAATTTTTTTAAATAATCCTGATTTTCGGTTCATGACAGTAGCCTAACCAGTTGACAGACCCACAGTGGATTTCGGATCATTTTGCGTTAGAAGAATTTTCATTTCTGTTTCACTGTAATCGGTGGACTGCTTGCGGATAAAGCAGCGAAATCAGCCCTTGACTAGCTTCGAACAAAGGGGTGATTTCGACCCTTGAAACTGTTTTTTCCACCGATTAAAAAATATACATATCTAATCGTTTTTAACGCTTTATCATATACGTGATTGTAAAAAAAAAACTGAAGACGGTCAAGTAAAAATTTAATTCTACAGCATACCCCTAGATGTCAGACCATTTTAATGAAATGAACTCCCACTCTCTTATTCAATAAAACTGCTTACTGCAAGAGCGTTTTTTTAAAGGAGTTTCGGTACAAAAAGTCAAAATGTTAAGGAATTGATCAAATGTGGTGATAATGTTCTTCAACATGAAGTGCGAAAACACAATTTTTTTCAAAATTTTCTTCTACTTAGTTATCGAGTAATTAAGCATTAAAGCAGATTTGTTATGCCCGCAATGTATACCCATATATATATGGAAACGCTATGCGTGAATATATGGAAACACTACGACACGTGAACTTTAGTGTTAACTTACTCGATAACTGTGCAGAAGAAAAATCTCAAAAAATTTGTATTGTCAAATTTGGCACTAAAGAATATGTTCACCAAATTCTATAAAAAGCTGAACATTTTGAAATTTTTCATGTTTTTAACATGGTTTAGCATGGCATTGTTTCACCCGTACCGAACATCCTTAAGGCCTTATATACGCAAAAATTTCATAAAAATTCATTTTCATTTTTTATATTTTAATTCCATTAGCCTGAACGGTTAGGAATATTTTAAGTTCTACAGAATTGAAAAATTCGGTAAAGCTATTGAATGAGGTAAGATTGCATTTTTAATATATACCGCGCGGCGCACCCGACCGCCAACTTCAAAGCCGTTTTTCCACGATTCACTTTTTTGAACCTTGTGAAAGTTCAAACTCAAGAACGAAGGTTTCGATCGCTTTGAAATTTTCACAACATATTCTTAGTATCATCACCTATCGTGTGAGGCACAGAAATAAAAATTTCAATGACACGACAGAAAATTACGTGAAAAATTTTAACTTTAGAATTTTACTATAATAATCTTCTTAAAATAATATTGTTGGTTCGCACTGGAGATACATTCATTAGGCAATTATGAATATGTTCATTTTTTTCAGACACCCACATCAATGTCGAGAACTTTCACCATCAACGCGCGCGCAAAAAAAAATACATTGCTTTATTATGTTATATCTCCGCCATTTCTTAATATTTCTGATTTTTTACATATACTACTTAACCATGTGCATAAATGATCTGTGAAAAAAATATTGTCAATATATGCGTCATTTTTTTTTAACCTCGTCTAGAAAAGTACCTTCGAAAATTGGCGAAATCGCGTATATAAGGCCTTAAGGTAATCCCATCGCCAGGCGTCAATCCATAGGATTGTAATTTTTTACGTGCTTCACTAAACATATTAATAATCGTCTCTGCAAAATTTCAGGTTCGGTTATCGACCTAATTACAGAGAAAAAATCATTAAAATTGCGTATTTTTGTGAAGGAATTCTGAGACGACATGCAAAAGCCCAATTTCCGATCGCTATAAAAGTGTATACAGGGTGACCCATTTTAATCTTACACCTGAATTTTCTCGAAAAATATTGCTCGCACAAAATATTGTGTGGAACAAAACTTCTAGGGATTGAAGGGGGACGTTTGAAAAAAATTTATTTGAGGAGCCAAAATTCAAAATGGCGGCGTTACAAAGGCTGACATGTTTTTTTCAAACGGAAACATAACTTTTTTTATTGCCAAAAAATTTGTCAGCTGAAAACTAAAAACTTTTGTTGAAAAATTTTTTTGATAAAGTTCATAGTTTTCAAGTGAGAACATCATTTTCAATTATTTCAGATGTATCCAGGATTTGTGTGTGTGTGTGTGTGTGTGTGTGTGTGTGTGTGTGTGTGTGTGTGTGTGTGTGTGTGTGTGTGTGTGTGTTTCTACCCATCGTGATCAAAGTTCGTCAAGGATTTAAAGAAACATGTTTTTGGGCCTGAAAATGGCACAATCGCTATTAAAATGAAAAAAAAACTATTTTTCATCGATTTTCCTCCAAAATTTTCTCATGAAATATCGTCCAAATTTGAAAACAAAAAAAAAAAAAAATTTTCAACAAAAAAATTCGATTCTTTTTTTGTTCAAGTGGTCATACATTCGAAAATACAACATTGAGCGGCTTGCCGTGAGACATTTAGTCTAATTGTCCCTACCACCGGCATTTGCGTTAGCCAAAGCGTAGGAGGTTGCATGGCTGAGTCTGTTGCAGACCATTCGCGTTACCCAGAATACACCACGTGGAGGTTGTCTGTCCAGCAGTGGGAATTTGTCAGATTTTAAAAAAATAATCAACTTTACATACTTAACACTCGTAATAATTCAATACTCTCAGAAAAAAGTTACGCTTATTGACCTTCTTTTTACGTAGTATCAAGTTTAATTTCCACCTCCGGTATTGGATTTATTATCACTTGCTACGATAAAGAGACGCGACAGCAAGGCAACAGCTGACTAGTCCTAACCTCATCTCACTCATTCGAATTTCCACGCATATTTCATCATTATCCGACATATTTCGCTGACACGAATACTCCACCCTTTTATTTTTTATTAGTTTATTTATTCCAACGCGCGAATCGTTGGAATAACTATTTTTTTTCATTTTTCTAACTAAATGTGAACATTCACCAAACAGTGTACCACATGGAAATTTTTAGTTATCACAAATTATTTTTTTTTGCATACGTTAAAAATATAAATTGCACAAGTTTCAAATATGATCAGTGGTATGACTAGTGTGAAGCGATAGGATTGCCTTGATAGATCATTTAGCGTATCAGTGGTGGTTGAGCGATCTGCGCTCAATAGCGAAAGTATCATTCGCCATAGCGCTCGGAGAAGCGTATACACGTGAAATTGATTGAATGCCTCGATAATCATTTCCATCTTTCAAGTCCCATCCCTCCCAGCCTGTATCAACTCTTTTTTTATTCTATATATATATATATATATATATATATATATATATATATATATATATATACACATACATACATACATACATATATATGTATATATGTATGTATATATGTGTGTGTGTGTATATATATATATATATATATATCTTTCGATCATCACGATAAACACACACACGTGTAATGTCCATGCAGCGACTAGTGTCTCGTGTCTCTTCAGCCGATCTTGCAAACCTTCCGCTATAATCTCACCTACATATCGTATCTCTCGTCTGCCGCGATCTATATCTCACGTACATGCATATAACGACGAGATTCGCTTCGTTTGTCCGAACGATATCCTACCTGACCTAAACATGACTCCTCTCTCGCCCACGATTTCCACGACAATTTCTCATAAACCTAAGACTGCACTTTTTATACCCCTCCTTCAGTTTCGAGCAATAAAATTTGCGTCGACTCGTGGGAAATACCGCGGTGATCAATGTCGCGCGTTTTATCATTTTATTAATTTATGCACTTTATTATTTACAATCGAAAGAGCAAATCCAGTTACTGTATATAAAACGTGGGACGTAATGATCGCGTCGTTTTATTTCTTGTAACGAAGAACCGGGACGTTATCGCGTGTTAAACAAAAAATTGAAAAAAAAAAAAAAAAAACATTTTGTCAGTGTCGTGGAACGCTGATGCAAACTTCCAATGGATTGACCCCGCAGAGCTTGCTGTTCCCTCTCAGATCTTTCGCAATATATATTTCTTCGTCGTGCGGATCCTGCATGGCTGAACACACTACGCCTTCAGGAGCGACCGTGTCGTAAAGGGTGCTCGTAAAAAAGCACGAGAGCCTCTAGCTCAGCTGCACGGGCGTCTTTCTCGACGAGAAACTTCGACACTCTGCTCCTTCTCGCTGTGCGTTTTCACTGACAATTCCGTTGTGCGCGAGAATTTTATCGGTCATTTTTCCTACGTATCGAGAAATTATCCCTGATTTTTTTCGTGTGCTGATCGAGACCGATCCTTTGGTGAGCATAGAAACTCATGGCTTTGGGTTACAACAGTCTCCAATTACTAAACGGTGCTGATACGTTACTGAAATCAAACCTGTTTTAAGATTTTTTTTTTTTTTCGCAATGAATCTTCGCATGCCATCGCTTGCGACAGTGAGTCGTACGAGAATTCTTTTCTTAGGGGGATACGTGGGCTTGAAAATTTTAGAAAATTCATTTTGTATTTTTATCATCTAATGGCACATTATGTCTAGAATATTCTCCCAAAATTTTAAGGGGTTAGGCCATAGTAACGGGTATAAAATCATGTGCGAATTTAACAATTCTTTTTCGTATGAAAAAGTGAATCACTCATAAAATTAATTAGACATCTATTTAGTATGAATATCAAGCTGTTGGAAAATATATATACATTTTTTTTCGATCTACAAAATGACCGATTACTAATATTTTCTTTTGATATCTTTTTTTAGGCGCTCCGTGGCGTGACATTTAGCATCCACAATTTTTTACTTAGAACAAAAACCAAAAATTCTCGTCAATCTACATTAGAATACCTAGAGAAGTACGTAGGGAATTTAAAATATATTGTATTATTCAAAAGTTGAAGGTGTTTGAACTTTAGAAATTAATTTTCATTGAAACATTTCGTTATAACTGCTCATAAAGTGCTCATAAAATGAAAAGTTTTCCACTAATCAGAAATTCCGTACGTACTTCTCTGCGAAATGCAATTAGGAAAATAACTTTTAAATTTGAAGTAAATCGAGTGAAAATTGTTGAAGTTTTTTGTCACGCCAATTGGAAAAAGCTGTTCCGAAAAGTTTCGAGTAGTCGGCCATCTTCTACATAAAAAAAAATATATATATATATATTTTCTAACAGCTAAATATTCATACTAAATAGTTGTGTAATTAATTTGATGAGTGAATCACGTTTTCATAGGAAAAAAAATTGTTAAATTTGCACATGATTTTATACTCGTTACTGTGACCTAACCCCTTAAGTCAATCGGAGTAACAGTCTAGGAGAGAGAGCCTTTGAAAATTTCCCCCGTTAGGAAAGACCGGCCAGGAGCGACGCAGAGGTATATCGCATTTTTCTCAAAATCACTATTTTGAAATCGGGGCACACGATTTTTTTAAAACGATTGCACCGATCTTATTGCAATTTTTCAAACTTTTTCAAAATAGCATTGACTAGTGATTGACCGAAGGTTTTTTTTTCGATTACCACTAATTTTATGAGGCTATGCGTAGTGTAAATTGTACCAAAAATTGAACTATTTTGCATTTAACCCTGCCAAAATATCAAATTTCAATTGTTTGAAAAATCCTTTGTACAATCACGAGCTATACTTTTAGATCTACTAATAGAAAAATACTACTGAGACGGGTAAATCGGGAATAGCCATCTCTAATCGGGAATAGCCATTTACTAATAGAAAAAAATAGGTTTTTAAATTTCAGATAAAGCTATGAGTTATGCTGACCACCACGAGGACACTTTTTTAGAGGTCTCTGGAAATCAGGTCCCACCGGTTAAATTTCCCAAATTTTGGGATGGATTTTTTTTTGTATATTGTTGAAATGTTACTCTTTTATGTGCTTAATATTTTGAATAAAATAATTTATATATATATTTTTTTTTCATAGAGAGAATATGCTTTTGGGGCTTTCAAACCCATGTAACCCCTTAAGAAAATCGTGATGATTAATTTCTACGAAAATTGGGCATTTTAAGAACACTGTATTTTTTTGTGTGAAAATATTTAATTATAATTCATTTACAGCTGATGTCCGGGGAGCACCTCTCGAAAATGACTTCCGCGATGAACAATGCCCTTTTGAAACACGTAATCTAATATCAATAAATCAAACAGATTTCGTTACTATATGAGTCTATCCGATGATTAATCGAAGGCATTTCCGAAATATGAAATTTAAAGAAAATGGCGCGTGTTCAAACCTAGCGTCTTGATTTTTGCAAAAAAGTGGGCATTTTTGGTTCGTCAAATCGAAAGTGTACACGGGAAAAAAATCTTCGATCAAAATCTTCAATACTATATTTTTACATCTAGAAAAAAACCCTAAATATTTCAGGAAAATCGATGTAGTCGTTTTTGAGATATATTGCCGACCAACTTTGAAAACGTACTTTCGAGGGGATCAACACAGTGTAACGTGTCGAAAAATAGCTGCTTTTCGCCACTTTTTAATGGTTAAAATATACTATCGGTCTGATGTATTTATATCAAATTAAAGCACTCATGAAGAACAGAAAATAATTTTTTAGACGTTTATTTTGATTTAAAAAAAAATTTTAACAATTGAAAATGTCTTCGAATGAAATGAGTCCTCACGGAGTACAGGGTTGTGACCGTAAATATTATCTGAAACAAAATTTGTAAAAAGATTATTAATCAGTGTGAAAGCCGCTAATTTGCCATGGAGGTTCTTTTTTTTTAAATAAAAATTGACAAAATGGCGGCGTTTTGAAGCAAAGTATCGAATTTACCCAAATTTTTCGACATTTTTTTGTTAAAAAAATGAAGATAAAAAAAAGCTTCGATAGCAAGATAAAGAATGGAGTAAAGAATGTTGTATCAACATTTGAGAGGGATAGCTTGAGAACTCTTCCTTTGAGAGTATACCCCGTTTTGAAATACGACATTTCGAGAAAAACGCGTTTAAAGGGTTACCCCCACTTGCGATTTTGAAAAAATCGATTTTTTTTATTGCATTTTTTTGAAGTATAAGTATCTGAGAATATTTCCTGAAAATTTCAAGTCGATCCGAACAAAATTGACTGAGATATGAGCGTTGAAAAAGAAGAATCCGTTGTGTAAACGACCGGAAATTGAAACTTTAAACGCGTTTTTCTCAAAATGGCATTTCTGAAGTCGGTGACCAAGATTACTCGAACACTAATGAACCGATCTTCTTGAAATTTTACAGGCTTATTTAATACATAAAAATGTAGTCTTTAATCGTTCGTTTTTTTTTGTCGAAAAAAATGGCCGTTTTATAGCCAAAAAACGGCCGTTTTTTTTTCGTTAAAATCGAACCATTAACTTTGACTGTCCGCCATTTTGTGAAAAATGAATATTTTTTAAAATCCTTCGATTAAAGACTAGTTTATACTTATATTTGACTGAATCCATCCGCATTTTTTTTTTCAGATGATCCACTTCGCCGCAATGTTGGTCACCGCAAACCGTGTATATAAAAACATTATTTCATTGACGGCCATTTGCCACTAAACAATGTAATATTTTTCAATAAAAAAATTACCGAAAGTTCTTCACGATGTGTTCTTTAAGATGGTATATTGATCGATTAAAAAAGTTTTGTAGTTTTCTTTCATCAAATTCAAACATTATTTCATACACGTGGCCATTTGCCACTAAACAATGTAATATTTTTCAATAAAAAAATTACCGAAAGTTCTTCACGATGTGTTCTTTAAGGTGGTATGTTGATCGATTAAAAAAGTTTTGTAGTTTTCTTTCATCAAATTCAAACATTATTTCATACACGTGGCCATTTGCCACTAAACAATGTAATATTTTTCAATAAAAAAATTACCGAAAGTTCTTCACGATGTGTTCTTTAAGATGGTATATTGATCGATTAAAAAAGTTTTGTAGTTTTCTTTAAAAAAATTCATGAAAAAGGCCTTTTTTTGCGCTACAAGTGGGGGTAACGCCTTAAAGTTTCGCCAGGTCTCACGCCGCTGCTCGAATCACTTTCTCCAAGAAAGGCTGTAGCGACCGAAATTATTCGAATTCCCCATAATTTAACAGCATGTTTATAACCGTCTATACTATCGGATAATAAAAAAAACATCAATTTTTGAAAATTTCACACTGTGATAATGCCTTAAAGTTTCAAGCGACGCTCCGAGCAATCCGACGGGCGTCAACAAAGCCTATAAATCTGTAAATTTTGATCCGATCATCTTGAAATTTTTAGCGAACATTTATCTGATAATATACTGTCAAAATATTTTGACTTGAAATTGATTTTGATTTTGATTTTGAAAAAAAATGATTTTTCGACTTTTACAACTAGGCTTAACCCCTTAACAGAGTCCCTTGATGCTCCACATACTTTCTTGTCCATAGGCGAATGAATAAAACCCCGATGAGAACTCTCGAGGCGTTTGATTTTTCTTTTTTTTCCCGTAGCGAGAGCATTTCTCTCAGGAGAGGCCGTTCCAACACCACAAAAGCAAATCCCAATGCCAAGGCTGTGACCAATTACGCTCACGCAAGCACGTCACTCGCGCGCGCGCGCGCTCACGAATTGGAACGATGCACTCAACGGTGGCAGAATTTACATGACGTTACGTAGACACCCATACGGTAACTCAGTTAGTGCGCGTTCCCAAGAGACGTTCTTTTTCGCATGAGCCCCTTCTTTTTAGTTGCCGTGGCAAGCCGAATTATCATTATTATTGTTATTTTTTACATGCGAGCAAAACTAATAAACTCGTGACACGCACACACCATGCGCGAGTTCTCGACAAGAGCCTCGTTTTAACGAAGATATAATGATACGAACCATCGCGATACACGTGATTTGTTAATTAAGCCCAAATGTGGAACGGGTCGAAGAGACGGATATTTTTGTTCAAATGTGTGCAATAATTCGTGAGTCTTCGTTAACTGAATTAACTCGCGAATTCAAAAGTAAATTGGACCAGAATGTTGGCTCTTTATTGGAGGGTACAACTGTGACGGGCTGAAAAAGGCAGTTTTTTTCCGATTTTTTTTTTGGCTACTAGATTATTCATTTGGCGGTCGGAGAAAATATATGTTATTAAACATACATTGAACTCATTTCGAGTATATTTTTGTGTAAAAAAAAATAAAAAATTATAAACGTTATTAAGGTGTAATAGAATCTCTGTATAAAAATGTTGATCAACGATCAATGGTTGGACCGATGGATGAATATAAAAAAGTTTTATAATCTATATAAATGTAGTTTTCGTTGTACGTAGCAGTTTTTCGGGAAAAATCACAAAATGGCGGGTGTTCCAAAAAAAGTGTAATTTTGGCGTAATTTTTACTTATATTCGAGGGGATGGAAAATATTTACTAAATTTGAAAAAGGGCTACGTACGACGATAGCTAATGTAATTACAGAAATGTTGGCGTTTTGAAATGAAAAATCTGACCGGTATAATTGCGGCCAAAAGTTTCCTCGAGAAAAAGCGATTAAAAGTTTTAGTATGTATTTTTAGTAGTTTAGTAGGTATACGTAAATCGCTGCATGCACCACTAAATCGTCTGTAACTTGGTCAATTTTCAATATTTTTCCTTGATTTTTTTTCACATATTCTTGAATACATTTAAGAGAATGCAACAAAAATCGATTTTTTCACCCCTGATCAGCAAAACGGGGTGTGTTTTTATTAGTTCATACTTTTACATATTTTTTTTAATTCGTAAAGAGAGGAAACGGATATTTCTTGAATACTAGTTTCGACTTTAGGTCATACTAGAAAAGGTGCTTAAGGGGCTGTACCAGTGTGAACGCTGAAAATTTGAGCTATTATCGGGAATATTTTGCAAGAAAAGTACCTAATTAAATGTTTCGGAAAATTAAGAATATATTTGGCTATATTTAACCAATATTGCATAATTTTTTCATAGAAAAATAATGAGATTCAAGAGATTTATACGCTGCTTTCGGAGGCGCAAAAAAAAAGTTCCTCCACTGCTGACATGATTCCGGCCGATTGAGTAGCTGAAACCGAAAAAGGAAAAAATGTCATTAAACTGGAAGGTATTTCCTGTACAATGCCGTAGGATTTTCGAAAAATATCAAAATCTGACAAAAAGGCGTAGTTATGAAAAAAAAAAGTCTTTTTTCAATGCCAAATCGTCAATTTTGATCCAATCAAAAATATCCTACGTCATTGTAGAGTAAATATATTCAAGAAAACTCAGTTCAAATTTTAAGTCAATCGGATAATTGCTCTTTGAGTTACAATGTCAGCAAATTTGAAAAATCTCATTTCGAGAAAAACGCGTTTAAAGATTTAATTATCCATTTTCGCAAGATAAAATGATTAGAGCAAGATAAAATGATGAAGATACGGCCTTGAAATTTTTATAGGATATTCTTGAAAGTACAAACTGTCGAGAGGCAAAAAATCGATTTTTTTAAAGTGTCATACTGGTATAGCCCCTTAATGGACGGAAGGCTATGCATTTATGTATTTTATGTGACAAGGGTAAGTAGAATTTTCAAATTTTTCACGTAATTTTTAAGTAATTTTCAATTTTCAAGTTTTTCAAGTTTCACGAATTTTCAAGTGAGTAGAATTTTCAAGACATGGCAAAAAAATTTAATCATTAAATATAAAATACCCTGAATTTGATGCGCTTTTTATTAATCTTTAAAGTTATGTTCCTCCTACTTATTTTACAAAAATTTAATTTATCTTTCAATATTATTACTTTTATTATTTTCATCAAAGTTTCCTTTCGCTCTTCGAAGTTTTTATCGCTTCATTATAAATTCGGGTATGACGTACATTTGTTTGACTGTGAACCGGAAAGAACCGTGACCGACTTTACACATTGTTTGCTCGTTCCAAAAATTGTCTAATATGATTATGACCTAAAAGGCTTCATATTCACAGTCGAAAAAGAAGTCGCGCAAGCAAGTGTGGATACAAGTGTTCTCCAATATGTTCCAGAAACGAAGCTAATGGCACAAGGCATTTTGCAAGAATAACATGGATCGTAATGGGATGTACGAATATATAAGCGGACACAGGAAGCAGAAGGCATTACCGCGCTGACTTCGATCACCGAATCATCCTCCACACTACAGTTCCAGTCGCTATGAAGTCTTTCTGTATCTTCGCTTTGGCGTTATTGTGCGCTGTTGTTCAGTTTGGTAATGTCCATGCTCGTGCTCATCCGGATCCCAACAACGTGAGTTATACAAATTACACGTGAATCAATAACAATCTTTATGAAAATCCATAAAATGCAATAACCAATGTGACAAATGAACACAAAAATTCGACAGGATTCCTATCCAGCTATATGCAGCCAGGGACCGTCAGCTTACTGCGTCGATCAAGATACTGCCATGTCATGCGGCGTAAGTTCGTTCAACTGATTTTTTTCAACTGACTTTTTATAGACGTGCAAATCATTCTTCGACAAATCACTGTATCGACGTTGAAATTCATTTTACCTTTATTTGTTTCATAAAGAAACAGCAATGGGAGGAGTGCACTCGTATGGTCCTCGACAAATGGATAGCAGATTGGGAGACTGGGCTAATTCATTATGAATGATATTAACGACTAAGTCGCTCTGATTCAACCGGACGATTTTAATGCCGAAGATGAAAAATATTAAGTTGACGGCTACAATGAAGATTACCATTAGCCTGAAGAGACTCTTTTGTTTTAGTGGTTTAAGGCTATAACTCAAAAATCATGTAAATGGCGATAAGTGCTGAAAATTGATTCATCGACGACCAATAACGTTTTCGCAACATAATTTTCGCTCATTTGTGTCAAAAAAATATAATAAATCATGTAACAATTGTTTAATTTTTTATTTAAACGTTCCTACGATACCTGCGCTGAGTGAGCTGAGAATGTTGCATTGTTATTAATAAGCCGAATCATTTTTTTTATTCTCCTTCCATGCCCGTCGAATAGTAGGCTGAACAAAGTTTACCGGCGCGTTATTCGGCGGGTGTTAAAGGTGTACTTTTGTGAAATTCTTACTCAATGAATATTGAGGGGCTTAAAAAATAATAAATTCTAAAAAAAAACAAACGGTTACGTACCATATTGGCTACTGCGTTAGCGGAAATGTTTTTTTTTATTGCAAATCGGGCAATCGAGTATAATTAGAGTTATGATTCCAGCCGGGACGAGAGAAGTTGTTTCGAGAAAAACGCAATTGAAATTTTTAATATACGTAAATCGTTGCGCTACCTGCTCTCACTAAATCGTCTCTAATTTGGTCAATTTTCAATATTTTCACTGGCAATTTTATTCACATGATGTGTATACTTTGAGAAAATGCAAAAAAAACTCGTTTTTTTCACCCGTCACAGTGGTGTCCTGCCTCAAAGGGTCTTCTCACTGTAGACGCTAAAGAATGGCTATTTTCATGAATGTTTGTGTAGGTTTATATTATAGATATTGATACAAAAGTTGTTACACTTAATAAATATACTTTCGAAATATATTTTTTTAAAAATTCAATGTATTTACGTAACCCAAACAAACTTTAAACGCGTTTTTATCGAAACAACGTTTTTCGAAGGCTTGTTGATAAAATGTTCGAAACAACTGAACCGATCCTTATGAAATTTTAACCACACATTCTTTACAACCATAGCAATAGCGCAGATCAAGGATTTTTTTTTTAATTTTAATAATTTTTTGCCCAAAAACGGTGGAAATCACGTTATTTTTTGTTTTTTCGAAAATTATTTTTTTGTTTCGGATTATCCATCTCCGAGATTTCATCAACAACGCTGACCTACGATTTTTTAGGACTTTTTTTTTAACCACCATTTTCGTCTATAAACAGTGACATAAATAAAGATTTTTTTTTAAAATTTTTAATGTTCTTCGAAAGTGTATTTATCAAGTGTAACAACTTGTATACCAATATCTATAATATAAACCTACCAAAAAAATTCATTCAAATAGTCTCTTTTTTTAGCGTCTAAAGTGAGAAGACCCCTTAACTGAAAAATTCGCTGAATAGATCGTATCATGTGAAATGAACGTAGTAAAAATGTAGTAAAGCACTCATTTCATTTTAGTACCCATTTGCTTCGATCCAATTTATTCAGAGGGTATGATGATCACCCCATTCAAAAGTCATTTTGAGAAAAACACGATTGAAAGTCTCAGTATGCGTTGTGCTACCTGCTTTCCCTAAATCGTCTGTAACTTGGTCAATTTTCAATATTTCATCTTGACCTTTTTTTCACATATTTTAAATATGTATACTCTGAGAAAAATGCACAAAATAAATCGATTTTTTCACTTACCACAGTGGCGTCCCACCTTATTGCCAAAAGTGAAAATCGCACGGTTGGGAAAGTTTCGTTTGCTTGCGTTCAGGTTGAAAACCAGTGATATGTCTGATGTAAACGAGAATTTTTATGAGCCATTGAAAAAAAAAGTACGTCGCGGTGAGCTAATAATGAATATCTGCGTATAATTTTCTCGTAATACATATGTCTTTATTTTCCTGTAGCTGAACGAATACGAGGATACAATGAGCAAATGCAAATGATGACCGGTGTCACGCGTGATTGTGTGATAAAAAAAAATCCTTTCGTACGTCAAATGATTTACAGCAAAAACAAGAAATTGCATTCACCTGTGACGCTCTCTTGCACAAGGTACCAAATTTAACGAGGGATGAGAAAGTATTATATGTATGAACGTGTGTATAAAAAAAAAAATTATTGTCACAATACGTAATCACAAGTGAAATTCCTTGCCGTTCTTCATGCTCGATGCTCACACTGTCCATAATTATTTTTTTCTTCTCTCCGTCCTTTTTAGAAGGATGGCCGGGACGAAGGGCCGCGGGCGAGCACTTTAAAGTGCATTGTTATTACGATGGAAATACGTACGATCGAGCGATTAGATTTTATCAACTCGCATACTTGCTCCGAGGAAAGGGAACGTAACTCGAAGTTGACAAGAATTACCCAGACGGAGCTACACGAGAATAACGCGGATGTCCTTGACTCCGGGAGTCTCGATCGCCTGACGAGGTAATAGAAAAAAAATCTGCGTTAATTAACATGCACAGGCATGTTTTTGTACACTGGAAAAATTGCCTTTTATTCGAGCATATTACTTTGGAAAATAAACGATTTATTTATTCTCTCTACTTATGTTAGTCTGAGATATTTTTTAATTCTTACTTCGAAGAAGCAAATTAAGGGGTTATATACAGTTAATATGTTTGAAAAATCGATTTTTTTTTCGTGATGTGCATATATTTAAGTACACACATAGAAAATTTCTTGTCGATCCGGCGAATATTCTCGAAGTTACACGCACATTTGTAATTGTTTTTTTTTACTATATGTAAAGTGCTTTTGAAACTTTAAACGCATTTTTCTCAAAACTGTATTTTTAAAGTCGGTCAACAAGATTTCTGGTAAACGGCTGAACCGATTAGTCTCAAATTTTAACACGATCTTTTCACGTATATTTTTCAGTAATTAATCGAAGGTTTTTTTCTCACCGATAAATATTTTATATTTTATAAACAATTCAAGGCCTACATTTCTGTCAACAATTGATGTTTTTTTTAGAAGCCGCCATTTAAAAAAAGTATATTATTTTGCTTATTTCTTTGATCAATTACAAGATAATGCATTATATTAACGAAATATTTTTGGTTTTTTTCATTTTAGATGATCAAGTCGAGAGATCGTACTCACCGCAAGACGCCTTTTTTAGAGGTGCTCCCGGAGATAAGAAATATTCAAAATAATTATTTTTACAAATTAAAAATGTGAAAACACAGTTAAAAGTTACCATAAAATGTGTGCAAATTTTTACGTTAATAGATTTAAAGGTCTTCTCAAGAAAAATTGTTGAAAAATCAATTTTTTGGGGCCTTCTGACTGTATATAACCCCTTAACAGGCCAATGGCTATGTCAGCTTTGATTGTGTGTCCGATGTGCAAGACAAAATAATTATGATGCTAGTACTGCTTGTCACCAAATTTGGAGTACAATGATTGTACTCTCAAAATCTATAATGTTTATTTTCGATTACTCAAAGAAATTATACATACATTGAATTGGTGTTTGATCTCGTAGCTCATTTAAGGGGGAGGTATCTTTAGGCGAGGAAAACATTTACTGATTTTCATTTTTTTTTTTTTGAAGCAAAGATTTCTTCACTATTTTTGAGACTTAGTATGTTTGTATGGTATGTTTTATCACTACTTTCGGCTGTTACGTGGTATTTTTGTATTAACCTTTAAAAATGGCGGATATATGGTACGCTCTTCTAAACTGCATTTTGAAAACTGGCGTGACGTGTAGCTAAAAAACTAATGGACCGATTCTAATGAAATTTGTTATAAATCTTTCTTACGTTACTGTCTACAACATGAACCTAAGTGGTTTGGAAAGTTAAAAAAAAAAGTATTTTTTATTACAAATTGTAACCATTTTTTCGGAAAATTCAATCGTTTTGTTTCAAAGCGTACCATTTCATCGATTTTAAACATTTCTCACTTTTTCCTGGTTTATATTTTATAAATGAGTGTCAATCAAATGTAAATCTTGATTGGTTTTTTTTCAGATTAATCCTGCCGACGCTACGTGTCACGCCGTCTGAAAACATCCGCCGCAACCCGTTTAGAAGACCGTGCCATGCAACCAGCATTTTTTTTTAATTAATAAAAACAATATCATCCAACAGCCAAAATTAGTAATAAAGTATACACTAAGTCTAAAAAATGGTGAAGAAATCCTCCTTACAAAATAAAAAATCACGAAAAGCAACAATTTTTTCCTCGCTTAAAGGTCGCCTCCCCCTTAATGTTTCTGAATAAAAATGTAAACGAAATAGGTTCGATGTACTCTTAATAACATACCGTTTTTTCCAAATCCCCAAAAAATAATCTAGCAGATAAGAAAATTCGAAAAAAAAACGATCTTTTTTCGGCCCGTCACAGTGTAGTGCTTCCTCAAGTTAATTTTGACATCATTAAAATTGTGTATTAATGTTCCACATATGGAGGAGAAATTCCTTGCCTGTATAACATTATCACATACAGCCCAAAGTAGTCTTCGGGTTGTGAGGTTTGCATGGTCCATTGTCGAGGATCCCAGTGACGCCCTTGCCGTATACGTATATCAACGAGCCGTGACGCCGAGCAATATGTCCATACAACTATGTGCATACACATCGTTCCTCCTTTTGCTACGCCATGGCTCTCCAAGCAGTGTGGGAAAAAGACGCACCGGAAGTTTCTGCAATGCAGTCTAGCGTGGATCAGTTCCCCGTATAATAACCACATTTTTTTTCTCACTCCTTCTTCGGCATTCTCGTATTTTCGTTCCTCCGTCACATTTCGTCCCTCATAATCGTAGTCTACTGCAGCCTTGTGCTGCGGGCCCTTCGCACGCTCATACAGGTGGCCGAAGAGCCAGTTACGAAGGTGGCGTTTGTAGAAGCGTTTGTGGAGCACAGGTGCGTGAACTCGGCCACGGACGTATTTGATGACAGAATCGTACGAAATCAATACTGTAACGAAGTCATCGTGGATAACCTCAATTGAGAATCAATTGATGTTTGTCAGAGAATTGGTGGGTCAGAGATTTCAGAATAAGAACTGACACTGGTGGATGGGCGGTTGGGGATTTCGCTCTGGCGGTAGTTCGAGTTAAGCAGGATTGTGCGTAACCAATACTCGGAGCGGTGACCGCTTAGCCTTGCACCGACTAGCGCATCAACCAGCGAGCGGAAGGCCAATACTGATACTTTGGTGTAGATACTTCAGTCAAACGTCTGTGCACTGAAGAATCAGAAGAATAGGGGGCTGGCTATACCAGTACAGGTTTCCCACAGTTCTACCGTACCTTCGGGAAATGGGGTATAGTGTAGCATCAATAACCGAAGTACATATGGTAAACAAAAAATATCGTTGTTTATCAGTGATTTACCGTTAAACTAACAATAGTACGTGGTTTTTCTATAGGACCTACTTTGTAGACGACATTATCGCGCACAACTTTTATAGAAAGCATTTTTCGGTAAAACCCATTCCAACAAAGATAACACCAAAATACTGGTTTTTTAGAAATAATGTTCGGCGGCCGCAAAACATCATAGAATAGATGGCATTTTTTAGGATACCTGGTGGTCCAAAGAAACTACAAAAAAATTGGGCATAGTGTTACATTAATAATCGAAGTCCAACTAGTAAACAAACAAAAATTCGTTGTTCATCAGTGATTTACCGTTAAACTAACAATCGTACGTATTTTGTGTATAGCACTTACTTTGTAGACGACATTATCGCGCACAACTTTCATTGGAAGCATTTTTCGATAAAACCCTTTCCAAAAAAGGTAACATTAACATACCGTTTTTTTAAAAACAATGTCCGGTGGCTGCACAACATAGAATAGGTGGAATTTTTTATAGTACCTGGTAGTCCACAGAAACTACAAAAAAATTGGGTATTGCGTAACATTAATAACCGAAGTCCGTATGGTAAACAAACAAACATTCGTTGTTCATCAGTGATTTACCGTTAAGCTAACAATCGTACGTGATTTTTGTGCAGGCCTTACTTTGCAGATGACTTTATCGCGCACAACTTTTATAGGAAGCATTTTTCGATAAACCCCGTCCCAAAAACGATAACATTAAAATACTGGTTTTCTAGAAACGATGTTCAGCGGCCGCAAAACATCATAGAATAGGTGGAAGTTTTTAGGGTACTTGGTGGTCCAAAGAAACTACAATAAAATTGGGTATAGTGTAACATTAATAACCAAAGTCCATATGGTAAACAAACAAAAATTCGTTGTTCATCATCGATTTACCGTTAAACTAATAATTGTACGTGATTTTTGTATAAGACTCACTTTGTAGACGACATTATCGTGCACAACTTTTATAGGAAGCATTTTTCGATAAACCCCATGCCAAAAACGATAACATTAAAATACTGGTTTTCTAGAAACGATGTTCGGCAGCCACAAAACATCATAGAATAGGTGGAAGTTTTTAGCGTACCTGGTGGTCCAAAGAAACTATAAAAAAATTGGGTATAGTGTAACATTAATAACCGAAGTCCATATGGTAAACAAACAAAAATTCGTTGTTCATCAGCGATTTACCGTTAAACTAATAATCGTACGTGATTTTTGTATAAGACTCACTTTGTAGACGAAATTATCGTGCACAACTTTTATAGGAAGCATTTTTCGATAAACCCCATCCCAAAAACGATAACATTAAAATACTGGTTGTCTAGAAACGATGTTCGGCGGCCGCAAAACATCATAGAATAGGTGGAAGTTTTTAGGGTACCTGGTGGTCCAAAGAAACTACAAAAAATATGGTATAGTGTAGCATCAATAATCGAAGTGCATATGGTAAACAAAAAAAATCGTTGTTCATCAGTGATTTACCGTTAAACTGAGGATCGTACGTGATTTTTGAAAAAGGCTTACCTTGTAGATGACATTATCGCCCACAACTTTTATAGGAAGCATTTTTCGATAAAACGCATTCAAAAGAAAATAACATCTAAATACTGTTTTTTTAAGAAACAATGATCGGCGGCTGCAAAACATCATAGAATAGGTGTGATTTTTTAGGATACCGAGTGGTCTAAAGAAACTACAAAAAAAATTGGGTATAGTGTGACATTAATAACCGATGTCCACATGGTAAACAAACAAAAATTCGTTGTTCATCAGCGATTTACCGTTAAACTAACAATCGTACGTGATTTTTGTATAGGATTCACTTTGTAGACGATATTATCGCGCACAACTTTTATAAAAAGCATTTTTCGATAAAACCCATTCCAAAAAAGATAACATTAAAATACTGGTATTTTTAAAACAATGTTCGGTGGCTGCAAGACATAGAATAGATGGAATTTTTTATAGTATCTGGTGGTCCACAGAAACTACAACAAAATTAGAAACATGATGGGATCGTTGAACAGAAGTCATGTTTATTCCGATTGGACTGCAACGGTGAGGTTAGATCACCGTAGTGCGGGTAGGGAGTGACAGGAAAGGCTTCAATTGGGAACGGGTGATACGGGAAAACCCACAAGGGTATACGTTGGAACTCAGGACACATTTCCGACCAAAGACACGAGCTCCGGACAACGTGACTCAAGATTTCGATATTTGCATCTCAAGTTACCTTTGGCTCATTTTTACCTACTCTTTTGAGAAACGATAACGTTACGCGCGTGTAATACATTATTGGCAGGTGTATATCCATTGTACGTGGGCGTAGGATGGACTGTGGAACATTCGTGGCTGACACGGTTACCCGCTTCAAAGTGCGGTAAGAAGAGCTCTTACGGAATAAATTCACCGGCACGATCACTTTGTCTTATACAGCGGTCCTGCATGCCCGCTCTGTATACGCTCGGCAGACATGGAAATCGCCGATCTAGACGTGTAACGTTACACAGAATATCGCGAACGAGAGAGAACGCCAATTTCTGCAAAGCGGAGCGTAACTAATTGATCGCGTACGGTATAATACCGTTCGGTTTCGTGCACAAGTTCCAATGTTTAGGTACGTTTTACTTTTAACGATTCGCGAACGGTGCAAATTAATTGACAGGCTTGTCTCGATGAGAAGTATCGGCGTTCTTGATATAGTCCGGATCAAGCCACACGAAGGTCAGGGGTGGATGTTACACGTCTCATGTTTTGACACTCGCTTCGTCATTAGCGGTGTCCAGACTGGGCGAGCCGCCTCGCGAGGCAGCCTCGGTGCGTATGCTTGGAGGGCGGCAAGCCAAACAAACGATGCGAGCGAGGCAAGTCTACATAGTCCGAGGCGGCGCCGCGCGACGCTGCCTCGGTTCTTGCCTCGGCCTGTCTGGACACGGCTAATAGTCCAGTAGAAAAGACGAGAACCCAAAACTTTTTATCGTAGAATATCAAGTTTTGACTGAAGGTAGACGGCTGCATACTGAAGATAAGCCTAATAGAATGCTGTCCCTCAATTCGCCCCAACCCTAAGAAATAGGGGTTGAAAACTTAAAAATCGCCGTATTTCCATAATTAATAGCCCGATCGAAAAAAGTTTCAAACAAAAGGTGTTTGGAATAATAAATTTCGTGTAAAGTTGTCTGACGCCCAACCCCCTATCTTCGAAAATAGCGGCACAAAAACGAATCGAAAATTCGGTGGGTAAGTGGAGCTCTCGTGTTTTTGTGCCGCTATTTTCAAAGATAGGGGTTTGGACGTCAAATAAGTTTATACGTATTTTATTATTCCAAACAACTTTTGTTTGAAACGTTTTTTCATCGGGCTATTAGTTATCGAGATACGGCAATTTCAAAGTTTTCACGCTCAATTTCTTAGGGTTGAGGCGAGTTGAGGGGCAACATTTCATTGGGGTTACTATCAGTATGCAACCACCTACCTTCAGTAAAAAAATCACATTCTACGCTAAAAAGTGCTGGGTTCTCGTCTCTTTTACTGGACTATAATGGCTATGCCGGTAAATGACCGTGATTACGAAGTAGCCACGAGAAAGTCCGAAGTGCGTCCAAAAAGGGACTTTTTCGGACGAAGCGCTCTTCGGATCATCGACCGCGCACAGCAACCAGAACCACTTGCTGAACTTCCCACTCTCATTCGATAGCACACCTTTGAATAATTATCAAAGTCCGAGAAGTGAGGGTTCGAGTCCGTTTCCTAATTTCTCCCTCGTGTCAATGAAATTCACGAGATGCAGCGCGGTGGATGCCGACGAAGCGATTCCTTTTACAGACGGCGAAGCGAACGGAGTTCATACGTTCTTAAAACTCACGCG
The DNA here is from genome assembly GCA_964007375.1 of Ophion obscuratus. Lineage (NCBI taxonomy): Eukaryota > Metazoa > Arthropoda > Insecta > Hymenoptera > Ichneumonidae > Ophion > Ophion obscuratus. Next base: position 1,699,255 of record OZ023321.1, read on the forward strand.
TAGGCGTTTCGAGTGATAATCAGGAGCAATCAACGCGCCCACCTTCGCTGCTGGGCACCTGAAATCCGACGGAGGTGAAAGAGAACTGAGAGAGGAAAATAAAATAAAATGCGGAACAACGAATTCGTACAACATACAGCTCGCTCTTGTTCGCGAAGATTCCAATACTTAATGATGCCCAGCGTGTATCGAATAAAAAGCCACGTCAGGACGCACGATGAGCGAGGGAGAAAGTTTACTTTTTTGCACCGTTCACGATGAGGACCCCGAAGCAGCGTCGTTTTATTTCTCACGGGCACTTTTTTTCGCGAAAAAAAAAACAACATAATCCTTCGAGACAACAGTGCCGCGGGGATAAAAAATATAGAATCATTCGTAAAATTGTATGACTGGAAAAACGAGCTAGACAAACGGATGAGTGTGGGTAGGTGTGCGATAAAAGTGCCAAAGATCGATGCTTCGTAATTTACAAGCAATTTGGTTGTTCCATATTGTTGATAATTGTGATAGTTTTCGTTGAAGTTCACGCAAGCAGAGAGATTTTGGCAAATTCACAATTAATAAGACACTCACGGAAGGCGAATGAATCGGTATGCTTAAGAGTGCCTATAATTTTTCGGCGATTTTTTTTTCGACGTAGATCATTACAGACTTCTAACGCGTTTTTTGTTCACGGGCAATTGCTGTTTGATTAAGCTCGGTCTCTGATTGCCTCGTATACGAAAGGAAACTTGTAATATTCAATAGTCTTTTTTGTACTTTCGGTGTTTGAAGAAAAAAACAAAACAATTAGCAATAAATCAATGGCCGCTAGCGTAGCTGACAGCTACAACATCGGACTCACTATGAACCAGGGTGCTCCAAATACGGTGCGCCGAAGACTCTCGCAAAAAATATCTTCCAATAGACGATGTCTAACATTCGATTGTTCCACGAGCATAAAAAACGCGATGTATAAAAAACGGGGAGATCGAAGGGAACGAGACAAGTTCGGGGGATCGCGCGAGTCTTCGGTCACGGCACGTGTGGTGTTCCGGTTCTTGAGATGAGGACCTGAATCTCTGGAATTTGGGTCGATCAACGCTCTCGACGTCTCAGCTGAGTTCGCCATTCTTTTGCGCATCATTCACTCCAATGATTTTCGCCGCGTGTCTCGTCGATTGAGTTACTACGGTGTCAACCGAGAAGTCCCTCTCCATTTCTACATGATAATGATGTTCGGCACTCGAGCTATTCAGTGTCTCCGGGTAATTTCAACGGCACATTTTTTTTCACCCACTTTCGCGGCAAGTTTTGTAACGACTCATGTACAAAAGTTTGGAAACTTTCAATGTTTTCGTTTGTGTTGGACAACGTTACATTTCTAAAAAGAAAAAGCAGCACAATGATAGCCTCATCCGCTCCGTTACTTCTCTCTCGGTATTGATGATTGCAGAAACCTCAACTTGACATTGTAAAATCGCTTGTCACGAATAATCAAGTTCGTGAACTTGAGCTGAACTTTCAGCGACTTAGATGAACACGCAGCTGGATGTTTGAAAGCGATTGGAAAAATGGCGAAGCCGAATAGATTCTAACGCATGTGAACGTTCATTAGAACTTGGCATTAGTGATTGATGCCGAAGATAGAAAGAAGAGAGAGAGAGAGAGAGAGAGAGAGAGCACCTCGTAGCATCATGTCAGAGTCACAGGAGGCGGGAGGCAATGTGTCCACCAAACCAATTGCCTGGAGCCAATAAAGCCAAGTACAGACAAGAAGAAGCAGACATCAATCTTGGCGGTGGAGGATGCGGCATAAAGAAGATTTCAAGAGGAGGCTGAAGGTCTCAAAGTTCAACTTGACGATCCTGCTTCCTCTGTTCATTGTTCTCGAGACTCCAATCGTTTCACCGTGTAAAAAAATAGAAGATGGATAGACGATCACGTGCAAGAAAACATAGTATTCGAGATTGCATTGTTGCAATTCGACATCCACTGTAATACCGAGTGTCATGCGATACTTCAAGCTTCCCAAAATAAACGAACGAGTTTGGAGACATCTGACTAGGTACATCACTTAAGGAGTAAGGCCACTGTAAATTTTTTGAAAAATCGATTTTTTTTTATTGGCTTAAAAAATAGTTTAAACCCTCTAGTTTAAAAATAGTTTAAATCCTTTTAACTTCTTTTTTTAATTTTTTCCAATAAAAAACTATTCGCAAAACTTTAAACGCGTTTTTCTCGAAACATGGTTTTTCAAAATGGCACGCAGCATAACTCGAACAATTTTCATTTTTTTTACTTGAAATTTTAACCAGATGTGAACATTTACATTATCTTGAGAATGTCGATAGGAATTTTCAAGAACTTTATTTATTGATTTTTTATTAACAAAAAACTTGCCGTTTTTTTCGTCAAAAATCAATTTTTTTTTTCAAACGCACGCCAAATCCACAAAAATTGATACTTTTTAAAATCCGATCGACATTCTCTAGCTATAGCCCTCTAGATTAATGGTTTTTTTTTGTTCTAGATTCAAAAGTGCACCAGTGGTGCTGCGTGCCGCGGAGCCCTGGAAGCAAAACATGTCCCGGGAAGATAGCTGTGGAACCGCCATTTTGTTTTTTTTTTACTGTAAAAAAATTTTATAATAAAGTTTAATGTATGCCCGATGACACCATTAAAAGTTTTTTTTCAAATACCTTCAATTTCGGGAGCAAAAAATTAGTGAAAAAACCTTTTTTTTTTGGGCCGTTACAGTGGCCTTACCCCTTAAGGCGTTACCCCCACTTGTAGCGCAAAAAAAGGCCTTTTTCGTGATTTTTTTTTAAAGAAAACTACAAAACGTTTTTAATCGATCAATATACCATCTTAAAGAACACATCTTGAAGAACTTTCAGTAATTTTTTTATTGAAAAATATTACATTGTTTAGTGGCAAATGGCCGTCAATGAAATAATGTTTTTTATATACACGGTTTGCGGTGACCAACATTGCGGCGAAGTGGATCATCTGAAAAAAAATGCGGATGGATTTAGTCAAATATAAGTATAAACTAGTCTTTAATCGAAGGATTTTAAAAAATATTCATTTTTCACAAAATGGCGGACAGTCGAAGTTAATGGTTCGATTTTAACGAAAAAAAACGGCCGTTTTTTGGTTATAAAACGGCCATTTTTTTTCGAAAAAAATATCAAACGATTAAAGACTACATTTTTATGTATTAAATAAGCCTGCAAAATTTCAAGAAGATCGTTTCATCAGTGTTCGAGTAATCTTGGTCACCGACTTCAGAAATGCCATTTTGAGAAAAACGCGTTTAAAGTTTCAATTAGCCGGTCGTTTACACAACGGATTCTTCTCTTTCAACGCTCATATCTCAGTCAATTTTGTTCGGATCGACTTGAAATTTTCAGGACATATTCTCAGATACTTATACTTCAAAAAAATGCAATAAAAAAATCTATTTTTTTCAAAATCGCAATTGGGGGTAACCCCTTAAGCGATCGTCATCAATTTTCGTGAAACTCATAAATGCGATGAAGCATTGAAAATTATTTAACGCGTATTTTTTATCGGCAGAAAAATCATTGTAAGTGGGAAAACAAACGCCCGAAGAAAAGTATTTTAAGGGTTGATTTTGCAGTTTCACCCGCAAGCCACCGACCTGAATAAAACGAAAGCAAAAATTCTTCTAATGTAAAGCGATAAAAAATCCTCTATAGAAATATTGAAGAAAAAGTTAAGGGTTGACGCGTCTTTCTTTGAGGGGTGGTTCCCCCCTTAAAGCCGTTTTTCCGGTGATAAAAAAATACGTGTCTGATAGTTTTCAATGCTTTATCATGTATATGAGTTTCAACAAAATCGACGACGGACACCCGAGTAATGTTCCTTTTGAGGATGATGACAGATGAGTTTAAAAAGCGTATTGTGTGCACAACTTTGCAAAATTAGTGTGCTTTTTCACGCGTATTCCCTTAACAAGTGACAAACTCGAAATTCGAAATGTGTTCGTATATTTAACGTACATTTTCAACGAATACTTTAATTACACTTGACTTGGCTTACTTCATCGCGAAATTGAAATTTGTTCGCTGTGTACGCGAGTAATTTTTTTCCGAAGCCGAACCAACGCTATTTGGAGACTGTTGATAAAGATTATTTGAAAATGATCTCGAATAGATTGTCCACCTGTCTGGCGAACACGTAAAAACGTAGTAATGTTTCACTGCCTCGTTTGGAAGCTAAAGAACCTTAAGTATAACCTAAGAGAGTTATACAATTGTGCTTTGATTCAGTAAAAGCCACGTTGATACGGATACCCGGATGTATATAACATTTCATTCACCATTCACCGTTCGTTGGAGGAAGCCCGAGGACTTTCGGCCGCAGAGCCGTGTTAAACGATCGCGGTAGAATAGCGCTTCCTCGCTCCGTTTTGTCACGATTAGCCTCCGAAGAACATCGAGGGGAGTTCGTAAGCTGAGCGGCTCTTCAGCACTGCCTGTAACTTTTTGTCTGTTCATTCTCTCGCCTCCGCTCTCTGTTACTCTCTATCTTTTTTCGCTCTTTCTATATGCCCCTTTGCTGTTGTAGCCTTTTGTAAGTATTTTTGAAATGCGTTACGGGTGAAAAAAAAATCGATTTTTTTTACATTTTGTCAAAGTACACACATTCAAGAATATGCAAAAAAATGTCAAGTTAAGTATTGAATATTGACCAAGTTACAGACGATGTAGTGAGAGCACGTAGTGCAACGATTTACGTATACTAATGTAAAACTTTCAATGGCGTTTTTCTCGAAACAATTGTTCTCGACCTGGTCGGAATCATAACTTTAGCTATAATTCTCCAATTTTCAATTTATCAATTGAAAAATCAACATTTTCGTAATTGCAGTAGTATGCTTTTTTTTAATTTGGTATTTTTTAAGTCCCCGAAAAATTTTAACAAAATTTAATTTAACTTAAAAATCCTGACAAAATTTAACTTAACTTATAAATATTGAGAAAATTAAATTTAACTTAAAAATATTAACAAAATTTAATTTAACTTAACAATATTAACAAAAATATTAACAAAAATTCGCCAAAATTACGCTTTTTTTCAACAGCGACTATTTTGTGACTTTTTCCCGAAAAAACAGCTACGTACATAGAATTACATTTATAATCGATTCCACAACTCCGGTTTTTGTTTTTCACTCCAACCATTGTCAAGTTATCGATCCGGCCATTGAAACACATTTTTTATACAGAGGTTCTATTATACCTCACCAACGTTTTTGGTTTTTTTTTCTTTTCATACAAATGTACACGAAATAAGTTCAATGTATGCTCAATAACATGCCTTTTTTCCAAAGCCCAAATAAATAATCTAGCAGATAAAAAAAATTGGTAAAAACGACCTTTTTTGGCCTGCCACAGTGGTGTCACTTGATGTCAATTTTTCGTTTCCGCCACCACATGTTGTAACGTTTGTATACAAATGTATGGTACGGAAAAATTGTCATCAATTGATTGTCACAAATTGTCATCAATTGCCCAAACAAACTCACAGAACAGTAAAAAAAAACATAATTTGAAATAATAAATAAACGTTCTTAAGTTTATCTGGACCACAATGAGATATTTCTGTTGCGCCACTTAAAACAAAAATTACGTACCTTAAATAACTAACATCCCTCCACTCGTAACTGTATTCCGAAGTAAAACTGATTTAATCAACGACATATTTAATTTATCGCGATTTATCGTCTTGCTTCGATAATCTTTGGAATCTCGAATCTTATTTACCCGGGATTAGGATTATCGTTGAAAATAGGAGTATCGTTAAGCCACGACGGATATAACGGTGATCCATTGTACTTAACACCCATTGTCTTTCGTATAGATTTTACGCCGTGAGAGCAAACATAATGGCTCGTAAAATACCGAGCAAAGTGTTTTCATATGTCTCTCTGTATACACGTAGAGATGAATTATTATTATTGTTATTAGCTATCAATAGTTTACCGAGGAATGTCGTATTCTCGGTGCACAGCTGCAGACGATACGACCTTTTTAATCGGAGTCATCGATCTATTATTAATGATACCCGGTGCATACCGCAGATGAGCCTGTACACCAGATTTCATCGCTCGCGACCGCAATTTTATTTCGCTCAACAAAGGTCGCGCAATTTATCATGGTCGCGTGTATCTCGCATCAACGGACAATTAATATATAACCAATGAGCTATTTAGACACTTAAATACGTGGACACGTTCTTACAGCCATTCGCGTCTGCTTCAAGAAAACGACTCATCCTACACGAAAAATCGCAGTAAAATGAAAGTCTTCTGAAGATCAAAAATACGTACACCAAGTAATAAAAAAGTCTCCTAAAAGCTTATCTTATCGAAAAATTCCGAATGGTTAAAAACAATAATTATTATTCGTTTTAATTCGAATGATGGTTTTATTAATTTGTTTCTTCACTTATCAATTGTGCAACAAAAATCAATTACCTATAAAATAGCCAAGTACAATGTACGTGTGCAAGTGTACAATAAATGTTATGCACAAAATGGTTGAATCTTAGAAATAATGTTAGCAAAAATGTTTTATTTTTATTAAAAGTATCATATTATTATAATGAAAATTGGACATTAACATTATATGAAAATACAACGTACGAATCACACGAGTACACTGGAAATGTTGTGAAAGGTCTTGGCGTGCATGGTTACTACTCGTAAATTTGCTCATAATGTTCCCAGTTTTATGAAAGTTGACCAGTTTGAGGGAGGACACCACTGCAACGGGCTGAAAAATGATCGTTTTTGCTGAATTTTTATCAGTCTACTAGATTATGTATTTGCGATTTAAAAAAAGGTATGTTATTAAGCATACACTGAACTTATTATGTGTACTTTTTTAATTAAAAAAAATTAAACATTAACAGCGTTATTCAGGTATAATAGAGCCTCTGGATGAAAAATATTCAACGGTCGGATCATTGACTTGACAATGGTTGGTCTGAAAAATAAAAATAAAAGTTGTATAGTCTATAATAGTAGTTCTCGTTGTAGGTAGGCGTTTTCGAAGAAAAAAATCAGAAAATGGCGCCGTTTAAAATAAGTTTGGCGAAATGTTGACTTGAATTCGACTGCTTAGAACAAAATTTAATTTAAAAAAACGGCTACCTACAAGGATAACTACTGCAATGAAGGATTTTTTTTTTTCAAATAAAAAATCGGACAATTATAACTACATGTAATAAACCAGCGAGGTAAAAAAAGTCGTTTCGAGAAAAATGTGATTGAAAGTCTTAGCATACGTCTCGCACTAAATCACCTGAAACTTGGTCAATTCTCCATATTTCATCCGAATTTTTTTTTTACATATTCTCAACTACTTTAAGAAAATGCCAAAAAATAATTTTTTTACCCATCACCGTGATGTCCCGTCTCAACCTTCCCTTGACACTGTGGTCCATTTTGACGCGGACGAATTTAAAATAAAATGCTCACTTCACCAAAATTGCGAACTTTTAATAATTTTTAAATTTTTAAAAGAAAAAACCTCCATGATGACCTGACAGCCTCATTGAAAAGGTGCGAACTGTCAGGAACCAAAAATCCCCAAGATTGCCATATTTCTCGTCTTCCCATTGCATTCCAATAATTCCAGCGCGAGGAAACCCGACGAAGTCTGCGATCTCCCGAACTCTGTGTGTCGCGAATACAATCATAATCGCACACGAGGATGTTAGAGAAGCGTGCATTCCTGAGCAGTAAGGCCGAAAGTCAACAGGCGAGAGAGGAATGCATTTTTTTTTCTCATTTTTTTTTCTCGTTTTCCCCGTCTTAAATCTAATGCAACATATGCGACACGGTGCAACGGGCAAGCGTCGACGTCGTCGTCGTGACGTCCGCCTACCACGGAGAGTCGCGAGTGTTCTCTGTGATAGTAACATAGGTCACGCCTCTCTTTTAAGCCGCGGGATAATGTCGAACGACCGTAAATTATGGCGAGAATTCTCTTTCTTACTCTCTATCTATCCCTCTCTCTCTCTCTCTCTCTCTCTCTCTCTCTCTCTCTCTCTCTCTCTTTTTTTTTACTCCGAAGAACCCGGGAGAGAAAAGCGATACGATAACGTGGGAGTCGCGTAACCGTGCTCGGTTATATCGCGTTTGGCTGCTGTGCTTGCCACCATTATATATACATATATGTATATGTTCGTGTGTAAATGTATATGTATTTTTTTAATTTTTTTTTTAAGGAACGAATGAGGGACGGGAGGGTGAGACTCGTCCGCGAACTTTCCCCGCGATACCTTCGTTACTTAGCCCGCAGCTTCACCTCTCTCTCTCTCACCCCCCCTCTCTCTACCCCTCTCTCTCCCCCCTCTCTCCCCCCCCCCCCTCTCTCTCTCTCTCTCTCTCTCTCT